>JUFY01023745.1:55376-113581 GCA_001855655.1 Leptopilina clavipes | reverse complement strand
ACCTGACAGATTGACACTGCACAATAACAATAATATAACCCACAAAAATAATAAACAAATGAATGCAGATAAATCTGCTAACGGAATTGGAATCTTCAAATTATATTATAGTATTTGTTTTTTTAAATTTATATAGGTTATATTTTTATTTACTTTTCAAATCCAAACACGGAAGTTGTCAACAGATTATAAAAAGAAGAATACAGTTCTGCCAATCCAAATTGTTAAATATGAAATTATTCTTAATTTTATTTTATTACATATAAAATTTTTTTTTCTTCACAGAAAGTAAATTATTTCATAAATTGAATATTTTAGCGCATTTTTTTTAAACAAAATATTATTTTGTTTATAATAACACTTGAAAAAAGTAACATTTATTAAAAAATCCCGCGTATTTTTTCCAAATATTGGCAATACATGCACTCGATATTTTATAATTGCTGACAACTTCAGTTGATGGCGTTTCAGTTGAATTATAACCGAAATTAGTGTCGTTTCTTCTTAACAGTTTAGTAATTTATTTGTTGATAAGTGTAAAATTAACGGTAAGTATGAATAGTTTTCGATTTCCTTTATGTCTTTTTCAAATAAATGTGATTAATAACTATAGATAAACGGTAATAGTTGTAAAAAGTTATCATCAATTTTATAGACAGAATCCTAACCTATAGAAATTGTGATGGTTGAACGGAACGGTTTAAAAAGTTTTTAATTCTCACCTCTACTGGAACTTGATTATTTATATTTATCATACAATGTGCAGCAGTTAAAACATATTGTGTTGAGATCAAAGAGCCGCCACAATTATAAATAATAGTATTTTTGTTGTCCTTATCAGGATATCCTAAAGCAGCCATTGAAGGAAATTCTCCTTGATTTGCTTCTTCTCCATTAAAAATATGAAAACCTAATCCATCATTTGGAGGAATTTCATTTTCAAACTGTTGACAAGCTAACAGGGAAATAATTTGTTAAAATTAATGAAAAATTAATTTTTTGTTAAAGTAAAATGTATCAATTACGTTTAATCATTTATCTTATTAAATTTTAAAAAGGAAACCTAGAATAAAGTAAATATAAATATTAAAAATAATTTGGAAGGCGTGAAAAAATGACTCATTTTTAAACGAGAAAAAGCGATGAATTTAAATTTATTATACCTTATCGAAAGTTGGAAAATAGACATTTTTCAGTACATTACTCTATCTTTATGATGAGCGTCAATGGTAATTGAAAAAATGACGTAATAAAAGCTGTATAACAAGATTCGAAGTTATTTTTTTTTTTTTTTATTTGTTTATGAATGAGGAAAATAAAAAATGTATGTATTTTTAAACTCTAAAGTGAATATTCATCCAAATAGAATAATATTCATCAAAATTAAATTTTCATCATTTTTTTAAAAAGCAGATTATAATTAAAATCCTTTTTTTTCTTTGTTATTTTAGATAGAAAAAATGATGCCACACTTGCCTATTTCAGCAGATCGAAGACCAATTTTATCATGGAAATATAAGGGACAACAAACAATTTCCATAACACCTATGAAGCCACATCGATCATTTGAATTCAGGTTTCTTAATCCTAGACGAGTTTCCTTTAATTTTTTTGGACATTGTGTTATATTTTTGCAAATGCCTTTTTCATTCTTCTCAAGTACACAATTGCTGCCTTCTATAACAGGAGATTTTTTTTCAATAAAAGCGGTGAGTAATATATTATATAAAAAATAATAAGGTAAAATAAATAAATAATAATAATAAATAAATTTTTTTCAACTTTTGAATAATCATAATTCGGTTTTACGTATTTTACTTTTACTATATATTATAATCGTAATTTTTGAAAAAAATGGTTTTAATTTATAGAATTAAATATGAGGAAACATTTGAAATGCAACCCAAGCCGATAGTGATTCCCCTCGGTATTATTGACGAGGGAAATCACAGCGAAATTTATTTCAAGAGACTCATTTATTTTTATTTAAATAACACAAAAAAATTACAATGTCACATTTTTTATTTTCAATGTAATTTTATTTGCTATAAATATAATTATTAAATAATTTCGTGAATAGTAATTCGCAGTAATCAAACTCGTAATTATCAATAATTAATAAATGTAAAGTGGGTTATCAAAATTGTGTTAAACGCAAGATATGCTCTCATTTTATTGTCAGATAATTTAGACGAGAATAAGAGAATAAAAAGAAAAAACAACAGAGGAAATTCAAAATAAATGCTGGATAATATTTAAAACAATGAAATTTTTAATAGTAAGATTAAATTAGTATAGTATTATTAGTAATTACCATAAACTTCTTCTTGGAACGTAAATTCAGCGATACAAACAATTATCATCAATTGTATGCATTGATAATAGAACAGAAAACGACAACTCATTTCTTTAATTCATAAAAATTTTTGCGCTCGTAATCTTCTGAAAATATAAATAAATTTTTTACAAGGCTTTTAATAATTTTTCTTCTCACGTTTCTTCACTGTTTATTAATTTGTTTTTTATAATGATAAACATTAAAGATGTGTTGATTATAAATATCCTATAAATTGCATTTAATGTTTTTTTTACATTCTCACAAGATATTATTTTCTATTTTTGCTTTGTTTTTTTATTTCTAATTTTATTTATTTAATTATTATTGTAAATTTTTGTTTTACTATTACTTTTTTTTAATGTTTATTTATTGTCATTTTCCTATTAATATTTCAACAAAAGAAATGCGACTAATATTAATTTCACTTAATCACTGCAGTTTCTTTTTTGCACTATTTGAAAATTTAATCAGGAGGAAATTAAATTCTATCCTTCGATCACGAAATCATCAGTATAACTAAAACTGAAAATAATATTCCTTTCATCGCGTGTTTTATCAAGTGCACGTGTGTTTAAAACTCACACATAGTTTAAAACCAGCCATCGTGCAAGTATTTATATTGTAACTATATACATTTCATTATGTATATATGCATATACTAAGTATTAATATACGTAAATTGCATATAAGTATAACCGGAAACAGTTTTTTTTTCTTTTTTCAAAAAAGGGTATTCATTTACGAAAAAGAAGTATTCAGGTTAAACTAGAAAATACTAAAAAGCGTGAGAAGATAATTTTTTTATTTTCATAAATATAAATGGGTGGTAATTATTTTTTTAAAAAACAATTTTATTAACAATGGGAAGAAAAATTTTTATTTGAAAGTTGAATCAATATTGTAGAGAATTTTGATTTTCTTTTAGAAAAATATCTAAACGTTCTCTTTTTATATTTTTGATGTCTAATTAATTTTTTTTTCGCAGATTTACAATATTTCTCGTCTATGAACTCCGAACTTGAGCCTCTATCCAATCTAAAAAGTGATAAATTGAAATGTACACTGTGGGAATAATACCAGTGCATCCGATACCAAATGAAATGACACCAACGAGGGAGAAGGTATTTTCCTTTCTTATGAACAATGGACCACCACTGTCACCTTGACATACGTCGTATCCTCTCATATCGTTCACATCTTTACCACACTTCATATTTTCATCGATACCAAATGGAAGATCTCTTAATCCACCGAATAATTTTGCACAAATGGATTTATCAACGAGTCTGGAAAAAATATTTTTTTAGTCTTCTCTCTAGCAGGTAAAAATTTTTTCTCATATATACAAATAGAAAAATTTACAAATATTTCTGAAAATTTTTTCGTACAATTTTTCTCTGATATGAGAAAATGTTGAAAAAAAATTCCGGAAAACTGATTTTAAATACTTTTCGTATTTTTTTCTTTAGTTCATATTTTAAAGTTTCTTTGTTGGGAATCTTTCTTTGGAAAAATAAAATTTTCTTTAGATTAGATACAGTTATCAATAAAGACTCTGGTAATTGATCGGGATTTTATTATCGAAACGGGAATTCAATTAAATTTTTTAGAATCTTTTTATTAATGAAACAATTTTCCAAGATATTTTCTTTTCTTTTTGTTTAAAATGCATTAAGAATAAAATTAATTCTTCAGATGTTTTCCAATTTTTAATTGTGAACTATTGTAAGAGGTTGATTATTTTTTCTTTGAATATAAATACCGGACTTAAGTAATCTTAATTACTTACTTTAAATTGAAGGATTTCAAGACTTTTCCAGAATCTTCAATGCTAGCTTTATTTATATTGAATCCGGCTGTGAATAAATTGTCATTTTCTGCAAATTCACCTGCAATTGGTTTCATGTAGAGAAAAATTGGTCTAACAATTGCAGTTATTTCGGCAGGTTTTCCCAATTTTATTAAAGCAATATCATAATAATGCGTGAAGGGATTATAATTTGGATGAGGATAGACATTTGCAATTGAAATGCGTTGTACACCTTTGGTGGAAATTCTTTGATTTGTAAAACCCAATCGCACCTGCAAAAAAATTTTCCAGTTTAATATGAAACAAATTTTCAAAATTTTTGTCCCATTTTCTCGTTAGAATCCAATAAGTTCCATTTAATTGTTTAATGGGAAAAAAAGTTTTAGCAAACAAAAGATATTCTTAGAAGAAAATATTATATTCCTACCTCTATTGGAACGTCGTCGTTTGCATTTATCATGCAATGTGCAGCAGTTAAAACATAAAGTGCGTTAATCAAAGAACCACCGCATTTATATTTTATAATATTCGATTTATTGTTAGTTCGATATCCTAGTGAAGCCATGAAAGGAAATTCACCCTCGTTTGCATCCTCACTTTTAAATTTACCGGATAATAATTTGTCGATTTGTGAATCATCCCTTATTTGACTATTTTTCGCTAAATAACAAACAATAATTTTCTAGTTCAATAATAGATACCTAATTAATTAATTGCAAAATTAATTTATGGAATAATTTAATTATTTAATTACTTGGAATAAATTAAGTCCTTCAAATTAATCAACGAGAATAAAATTTGAAGAATAGTTTTAAAAAAAACATTCATTATCTTCTATCTAACGTTGTAGCAAACTAATATTATCATAATTATCATTATCAAAATCTTTAAACGAATATTTGTTGAAAATGGTAGAATTATTTTTTAATTGCCATCTGAAATTGTTAAGTGGTTTAAAAATTTGAATTAAAATCTATTTTTTAAATAAAAGAGCAGCTTTGGGAAGTTGTTTTTTTAGAATTAGATACTTATTAGGGGAATCCCGATTCTCGTTATGAATTTCATTGTCACTGATAGAAAAATGACCTCACTGTTGATACACGAGGTCTTCATCTGCATAGATCTATTACATATTAGCTTTTTCTAAAATACTTTTCTTTAATACTTGCCAACTACGTCACTAGGTCGAAGGCCAAATTCAACGGAGGTAGAGACCTGTTGTTTTAATGGGCAGCAAACAAGTTCCTTCGATCCATAAAGGCGACAATGATCTTGAAAATTAGAACTTCTTAAACCATTCTCTATTTCGCTTAATATTTGCGGACATTTTAGGAATTCTTTGCAAATTCCACTTTCGTTATTCGCGTTCAGCAAACATTCACTGCCATCTCAAGAAACAAAATTTTCAATTAGAATCAGTTATAAATAATAAAATGACTAAAACTAAATTTTTTTTTAAATTGATAATTTTTTTAATTTGATGGTAAATAATTATAATATGTTTAATAATTACCATAAAGTTGTTTTGGAAATAAAAAGTCGGCATTTAAGGCAAAACAAGTGTTTATCAAAATTTGAAAAATCTGAAGATACACGAGACAAAAAATCATTGTGATTTTCTGAAATTACATATTATAGATAATTAAATAAGAATAAATATTTGAAAAAAAAATATTTCTACTTACGTGAGTAGTGTGAAAATTTTAACATAACTTTTAGCAATTTATGTAGACACCTTTGATCCTCTGATCACAAAATCGAAAGTTTGACTGCCAAACTTAAAGAAATATACATAATTCTCCTTTCTCGTAATTTATTATGAAATCCTCGCATAAATTGTCTCCTCAAAGTCAGAATCTAAATCATTTGAAAAATTTTTTGTTTCCTATATATTTACTTGGTTATTTGCTATAATATCTGCAAAGAAGCAAAACAACATCAAATTTCTCTAATTAAAAATATTTTTATTTATTTTATAAATGGAAATTTTTAAATTAATAAGAATTTTCAAATTTGAAATCTCAGTGTCGTTTGATATTGTTTAGAATAAATTTAACAAACAGTTAAAAAATATATAAACAATTTTAATTAATTACAATATTAAACAAATTTTTTTTAATGCATTAAAGTTTTTAAATTCAAAATTAAACGTTTTTAAAAAATTTATTCTTCTTTACCGTCTGTTTGATTACAGTTCTCTGCAATTACTATTCACATGTTGTGTGTACAAAATGTAATTACTGAAAGCACGTGGCACTAAAAAATTATGGTTTAATTTATTATTATTTAGGATCAATAGTATATATTCAACAATTATGGATTTATAAATTGACTAGTGAACATTGTGAAGTGGTGAAAAATGTTTAAAAGCTGCCAAGTGATTTTAACGGACATAAATAATGTTCTGAAATTAAAGAAGGTTAGTTTTCGAATTTTATCTATTTCTTTGTTCAATAACATCAATAAGAAAGGATTTTTTCTCATTCTTTAATGTTATTTTCAAATTTTTTCAATTGCATACTAAATTTTTATTACATTAATTTGTTGTTTATTCACGTTTATCTCAGTTATTGCGTAATAATAATATACGAGCGCTTTGTTATTAGGGGGGAAATTATTTACAACAAAAATGGAGAAAATTTCGAAATAACAAAATTTCTGTTTTCTTAAATTTTTATGCATTTGTTTTTTTATTATTAAAAAATGCAGTATCTATAATAATTATTCGGTTTTATTTTTTAGCTCCAAAATAACAAAGAAGAAAATTCCTCGACTGACAAGTCCATCAAGACTCATCAAGCTTATAAGGAAAATTTACAATTAAACGAAAACGAAAGTAGTTTTATCAATAATTCAAATAATAATAGCAAAGGATGCACTAAAATTGAAGCAGGACCTTCAAAAGTTCCTGCAGTAAACATTGAAAAATTTCACGAAAAGCCTGAAAATTTGAAAATTCCCATATTAAATATTGAAAGACTATCGGAAAAAACGGAAATAAAATCATTAGAAATTCCCCTAGTGAGCATTGAAAGACTATGTGATGGAAACGAAGCAAATAATCGAAAAATTCCTTCAGTAAATGCTGAATTATCCGAAACAAGAATTTGGAATAAGGGAACGAAAGCTTTAAAAATCCCTATTATAGAAATTGAAAAACTCCATTGGTGCACGCAATGTCAAAGAAATTTTAAATCCAATCGAGCTTTACAAGATCACATAAACACACACAATGAGGAACAAAATTGTAATGAACGGAAACAGTTTTTTGCTTGTTCAGTCGGTGAAAATGATTTTTTCGAGTCAAAGGAAAATGCAAGAAATAGAAAATCTCAAGTTTTACGTCCGCACAACAAAGAAGATAAAGAAGAAGAAGAAGAAAAAAATGTGGAAATTAAGGCCACGGAGAATACAACATCCGTTCCCGAAGAAGATTTTTTCGAATTCGTGCAGTGTCAGCGAAACCTCACCTCTCAAAATGAAGAAGAAAAAGAAGATATAGAAATAAATGTAGTAGGAACTTCGGACCAAGATGAAAATATTTTAGAATCCTCACAAATTCAAAGCCAAAGATTTGATTTCAACGACTCCTCATATTCTCCCAGTGAAATTGATGTTTTAAACGAACTAAATGAAATTCTAACTAGTCGAGAAGAAATTTTTCCCAAATCTTCCCGAAATTGGAAAAATATTTGGAAAGATCCTTTATTATATGAAAATGGAGATATTGAAGAAATAGAAATTATGAAGAGTTCACGGGAAAAAAGTTTTCCAATTTCCCCGCAAAATCGGCGAAGTATTTTAAATGATCATTCACACTCTCAGAAGGAAAATCCAGATGTTGACTATATGGAAAATACAAAAAGGCCAAAGGAGAAAGATTTTTCCAAGTCGCCAAGAAATGGGAGAAATAATTTTACAGATTCTTCTCAATCTGTGATTGAAAATGAAGATTTTAAAGAGACAGAAATGTGTAAAAGTCAAGAAGGGAAAAATCGGAGAAATAATTTTATAGATCCTTTACAATCTCTGATTAAAAAAGAAGATAATAGGGAAACAGAAAGTACAAAAAGTCCACAAGAGAAAACTATTTTACAATCACGAAATATTTTTATAGACCCTTTAAAATCTCTGATTGAAACTGAAGATATTGAGAAAACCAAAATTAGGAAAAGTCCACGAGTGACAAATATTTTAAATTCTCTACGAACTCGTTTGAAAGATCAACTAATCTCTCTCAGTGAAAATGAAGAAGAAGATGAGGAAGAAGAAGAAACAACGAAGAGTACACGAGGCAGAAAGTTTTCCAAGTCGTCGGAAAATGGAGGAAATATTTTTATAGATCCTTTACAATCTCTGATTGAAAATGAAGATAATGAAGAGACAGAAATTAGAAAAAGTCCATTAGAGAAAACCTTTTCATATTCGCTAAGAAAACGAAGAAGTCGACCTTCAATAAAAGATTCTCTACTCTCTCTGAGTGAAAATGAAGATATTGAAGAACCAGAAATTAGAAAAAGTCCCAGAAAGGAAACTATTTTAAATTCTCTACGAAGTGAGAGAATTTTTCTAAAAGATACGCTACTCTCTCTCAATGAGAATGAAGATATTGAAGAAATAAACATTATTAACGATTCAATCTACACGTGTGACATGTGCTTAAAACAATTTAATCACAAACAATCATTAGAGACTCATGTCTTAAAACATTTGGACGAGAAACTTTACAATTGTGAGCAATGTGGAAAAAAATTCATCGAACCATCAATTTTGAAAATTCACATGGCTTTTCACTCGAGTGACACACCTTTGGATTGTGCACCTGAGATTGAAATTGACGCACCACTCAAGTGTAATATTTGTGATTTAAATGTAAGTACAGTTACAATTTTAAAATCTCACATTCTTGGACATTTGGGTATTAAACCTTACGAGTGTCACATTTGCCTGCAGAGATTATCAACAAACTCCGCTCTACGTTCACATCTGACAATTCATAAAAATGAAAAACCCTTCTCATGTGACATATGCTCGAAATCATTTCGCAAATTGGATTACGTCAAGTACCATAAAAGAATACACATGGAAATAAGACCCTATGAATGTGAAATATGTAACAGAAGTTTCAGTCGAAGTCACGATTTGAAAAATCACATGTTTTGGCACACGGGAAAAAGACTTTATCCATGTCCTAATTGTAATGAAGGTTTTTCAAGGAAAAAATTTCTCTCCGAACATATGTTAATTCACAAAAATGAAATGGCTGAAGAAAATTGCAAAATATCGACTTCTAATGATTTGTACTTGAAAAAAAGTATTAATTGGAATACCGAAATGGATTTACAGCAAAAATCGAATTTCCCTTCTGTAATTGAATCAAATGAAAATATTGATTCGAATATTCAAGAGACGCTGAAGAAAAAATTGGAATCATCAGAAATAAAAAAGAAAAAATCAAAGAATACCATTAATTTACATAATAAACCATTTAACTGTGACATTTGTGGAGGATATTTCCAACGAAAATCAAATTTTACTCGTCACAGGCGATTACACTTCAGGGAAAAAAAATTCGAGTGTGACATATGCAAGAATAAATTTATATCATATAAATACGTAAAGAGGCATATAATGGATCACATTAAAAATATGAGATTTACTACGGAGTACGCGTATTGTTGTTCAATTTGTGGTAAAAAATTTGCTCAATCAAGATATTTGAAGGCACACAAGAAAGTTCATTTAAAACCAGAAACAAAATTTGAAAATTACAAGTGCGACTTTTGCCAATTGAAGTTCAGAACAAAAGTTTTACATTATAAACACATGAAGAGTTGTCATAAAAATACAACAGAAGAGGACCCATTATTAATAAAAAATCGGGAATTTACAAGTCAAATGGAAAATAAAGAAAATGGTGATTTAGAATTCCAGGCAAAAGATATTAAGATAGAACTCACTTAAGAGTTTTCATGCTTCTCAGAAGAAAATAATTTTTGTGATACAATAGATTTTATATCAAGAAATAATTTCTCTTATTTTGTTAAAATGAAAAACTTTTTAAGATTTTCTAAAAGATATTTTACTTTCTTTTACATTTATTTTTACATCACACAGATTTTTAATACATTCTTTGTTTTTACACATATTTCAAATATATAAAAGAATGTATATTTTTCAAAAATAAAAAAGATTTAGAAAAAAAATTTAAGATTGAAAAAGTGATTAATTGACCGTGTAATTTACAAAAATTTATTATAATTAAAAGTGCAATTTTTTGCGGCAAAATTTAAAAATCTTCGATTACAACGCCACTCTGTGGTAAACTTTGGATACTTATTTCAATCACGAGTTTCCGTTCTATAGAATTGTATATTTCAAAGGCCGAAAATCGTGAGCCAAAAATTTCGGAATTTTAACAGTAAAATAATAAAAAAAGTTTTAAAATATTTAATTTATTTATATGATTATTAGCTTAATCAACGACTATTTATCAGTATTTACAATATAACAATAATATTGTCAATTGTGGAACTTATTATAAATGATGTAAAATGTGACAGTTTTCTTAAAATTAGTTGATTTCGAAGGATTTAGTTGCACGTAAAAATAACGTTCTAGAAACGTATTTTAATATCTAATAGTACATATTTTTCTTGTTTTTTTTATAAATATAAGAAAAATCTGTTGAAAATTTACAATGACCGAAACAAATGGATGTGCTAATTCAAATACAAAAAATGGTAATTTTATTTGCGGTGTCGTTGAAGGTGAGTGAAAAAATTGCATTAATATGACAGAATCTTTATGTATAAAACATCTGTCTAAATTCATATTTCCATTTTTCTTTAAATGCGCAAATTGTGAAATTTTCCGGGCAAATGATAAATAAGATAATTTGTAATTTTAAAACAATTATTCAAATTTCTGGGAAATAAATTTTTTTTCCTATTTAATGTAAAAAATACGATATATTTGATATTTGTAATAATTCTTGTTTTTAGTGTCTTAATATTTATAATAATTTCGTTTGTTTGATGATATATATTAAAATCAGCATTTCGTTTCAGGATTTTATGGTCGTCCATGGACCACTGAACAGAGGAAGGATCTTTTTCGAAAGTAAGTAAAATTTCTGGTTTTTTTTTTTTTAATGAAAAATGCAGTAAACAAATAGATTTTTGTAATTTCTTCTAGATTGAAAAAATGGGGAATGGATTCGTATCTTTATGCTCCAAAAGACGATTACAAGCATCGTGCTTACTGGCGAGATTTGTACTCGGTCGAGGAAGCTGAGCATTTGACTGGTTTAATCACTGCCGCACGAGAGTCTGGAATTACATTTTATTATGCATTGTCACCTGGTTTAGATATAACTTACTCTAGTGCAAAAGAAGTGACAGCTTTAAAGAGAAAATTAGAACAAGTTAGTCAATTTGGTTGTACCGCTTTTGCTCTATTATTCGATGACATCGAGCCAGAGATGAGTGAAGCGGATAAGGAAGTATTCCAGTCATTTGCACACGCACAAGTATGTAATTTTTTGTTCCTTCTTGGATTTTTTCAGAACATTTCAATTTTAATGGAGTGAATAATAATGATTTACAGGTTTCTGTGACAAATGATATATTCCAACATCTCGGTCAGCCACGTTTTCTTTTGTGTCCAACACAATATTGTGCGACTCGTGCAGTGCCCAATGTGTCCACATCTGAATATCTTACTACACTCGGTAGTAAGCTAGCGCAGGAGATAGATATAATGTGGACCGGTCCAAAAGTAATATCACGATTATTGTCCGTTGAATCCATAGAAGAAATAACTGAAGTCTTGAGACGACCACCGGTAATTTGGGATAATTTACACGCCAATGATTACGATCAGAAACGTGTATTCCTTGGACCATATTCTGGACGATCACCTGATCTTATTCCAAAACTTCGCGGTGTTCTCACGAATCCCAATTGTGAGTACGGGGCAAATTTCATTGCGATTCATACCTTAGCACAATGGAGCAGGTGTAATGTCGATGGAAAGCGAGATTTGAGTCTAAGTAAGTGGAATATGTAATTAATAATAGAAAAAAATTAAAGATTCATTAGTATTGTAATTAATGATGAAAAATTTATTATTTCAGATGACACAGTTTCGGCGGACATAAAATTGGAAACAGAAACAGAGGACGGTGTTGTGGGGGAAGATGTGCCTTCGACTTTATCGCCAAATATGTATCATCCGCGGCACGCGCTCAAGAATGCAATTAATGAATGGTTGCCGGAATTTGATAAAAAGAGGGCTGCATGGGGCGTTATAGCGAAACCACAACCTTGCGTCGCACCAACAATACCAATACCAATTATTCCCTCAGTGAACACGTGTATGAGTTTGACAACGACGACAAATACAACAGTGACAGCTGCTCCAGTGGTGATCAACAATGCGAATCATCTTCAAGCTTTGGCAGAAGTTTGCACCACTGTCTCAGTGAGTGACAGTTTCATACCACCAGTGGGTCCTGTTATGAATTCTCTAATATCCGAGACAAAAGTCGTGAGTGAAATTTCCTTACCTCCATCGGGAACAATTGCTGCAACGTCAACAACACTCTTACCATCCACCGAACCAATGGATTGTAATACAACACCTGGTAATTCACCTGCACATGTCGCTAAAATTCCCATTGAGGATGATGTCATGGTGGAAAATTCTTCAGTAAGTAATCTCTATTTTTATTGTTTGAGTTTGGGAAAAAAGGTGAAATATTTAGTTTTTTTTCACAGACATGTAGTGGGGCTTCAGGAAGCATGCAAGTAGAGATAGACAGCAGTATTAATGGCAATCAAATGGTCGTTGAAAATGATAATGAAAATCATGAAAATATTGTGAGCAATGATAACGGGAGTCCAAGTCAGGAGAGTCTTAATATTAAAGAGGCGAATAAATTGACGCATGAAGATTTATCCCTGCTGTGTGATCTCTTTTACCTGCCGTTTGAACACGGTGGTCAGGGAATTCAATTACTTCAGGAATTCAACTGGTTGAAAAGCAATGCTCAAATAGTAATTAAAAAATCAAAGGAAGAAGAGCCAAGTTCAAAAGCTGATGTAAGTAAATTAAAAGTAGATATTTTTTACATCGAGTGATAGGAATCGTGTTAATTTATTTTATATTAATTTACTATTAATATTAATATTAATTTACTATTAATTTCTATAGATTGATGAATGGCATTCTCGAACTGCTAAACTGAACGAAATGTGTAATTCAGTGAATAGACTCTTTCAACGATTAACGTACTGTAACAATCGTGAATTATTGTACGATTTGTATTCGTACGTATGGGATATGAGGGGAGTTGTTTCGCTACTAAACAGCTACATCAAATGGCTCGGTAAGTCATTAAAAATCTTTCTCTCATTTCAATATTAAAACACATTGTTTGCCCTAGAAGTATGAAATATTCATGATTGTTTAAGTAAATAATTAATGATATTGTTTCAAAACTAAAATCAATATCATTCGAATTATTTCAATTAGAATTTGAAAGAAAACTTCAGTAGAATCTGAAAAAAATTATAATTCAATTTAAAATGTTTTTAATTTAAAACTTATTTAAAAAATTCAACCGTGAATATTTTTTTCAATAAATCAAAGTTAAAGAAAGTCTTTTTATTATTAGTTTGCTGATCGATGTCAGATTTCTTTCATTTCTGTAACAGTAAATAGAAATTTAAATTTATCGATTTAATAGTTGCTGGTAAAAAGAAAAATAAGCGGAAGACGAATACTTTCCTCCAGAATCATTATTTTGATGTGGAACAATTTTCTCAACAGCACTCACTAATTATATGCTTTCTTGTGTTTTTTTTGTCTTGTTTATAGCACTTGGCAGATTTCCATCATCGATGACAACATTCACCCAAGGAAGCTATACATGTACGAGATTTTTTGAATTTTTTTTTAGTAACAAAGCATGACGCGCGATTTGTCAAGTTTTTAACTTTTCAAAATGAAATTAATTATTATGATCGATAATAATTAATATTATCACTAATTTATATTTCATTCGTTTGTATCATTTGTAGGGAAAGTTACAGACTTGACAGCAAATTTGAAGATTATGTTTAGAGCAAAAATCTTCAGCGCGTAGAGTCATATACATTTTTTTGAGAGTAAAAGTAAATTAATTTCAAATTTTTGAAAATTACAAATTGAAAAAGTTAACTAATTAATTAAAATAATTATTTAAATAAAGTTAATAATATAAATTAATTAATTAAATTATCTTCTCAGTCAAAGAAATGTTTTTTTCAAAAGAAATTTGATTGATTTTAGAGAAAAAAAATGCATGTTTAAACAAATTGGCTTTGAAGCAGTGGATATTATTTGTTAGATATGTAAAAATTTATTTATTTGGCGTGAATAAAATTATTATTTTCGGGGTAGGGTTTTCAAATGGGTGGAAGGAAACTTTCATGAGTGGAGATCAGGAACCTTGGGTATTTCGCGGCGGTCTCACAGCTGATTTACAGGTAAAAATTAATTTATTATTTATTATTACCCGACAAATAATTAATTTAATTAATTAAATAATTAATATTTAATTTCGTTTACATAGTTTATAAAGGATATATATGAAAATTAATATTTTTCACTTTATTTTTCAAACAGAGATTAATACCAGTGGACAGTGGAAATGATTTATTTGTCTACAAAGCTCCGGAAGTGCCTACAAGTGAAATTTACACAATTCGACCATATTTACCGAGTGATGAAGATGCGGTTTATGCTGTTTGCAATCGAATTTCTGGCTGTACAATGTCGTCGGCTGTTGCCGATAGGTAAGACAATTTTTTTTAGAAAAAATTAATTTGTCCTTTATATTATTGTTCCACGCTGTTTGCTATTTTTAAAATAATAATTGAATTTTCATTGATTAATCAGCCTTCTCGGAGGATTCTTAACATTGAGTCCTGAATTTTGTATGGTGGTAGAAGACGAAAACGGTATTGTCGGCTATGCATTGGCTGTATTAAATATTACAAATTTTAATCAAAAACTGTCAATTTCGTGGATTCCGGAAATGTGTTCGAAATATCCATTAAATGAGAGTGTCAATGAATTGCCGCAAAATATTCAGGTATTTTATTATATTTTTGTTCAATTCTAGTCCAATTCAATTTTAGTAATTTATTTTTATTATTTATGGACTAATTAGAATATATTTTAAGAATGTTTTGAAATTTTTTATTCTACGGCTTTATCAGAAAATTGTTTTCAGGAGGCGATTCAGTATTTCCATTCGTTTGTTCCTGAAGTGCCAGAACAGTTGGAGAGACAAAATCCATCGCGTATTATATGTTCAGTATTATCTACTGTTACTGATCAATCAGTTGCGAAAAGACTAATTACTTGTGCTCTCGCCGCTTTGAGAGCTAATGGTAAGATTTTTTTTAGCGAACATTAATTTTTCACTTATCGATGCAAAAATTTCCAAGTGAACCAACAATTTAGTTCACAAAATAAGAAAAACTCTAATAAAATAATTAATTAAAATTAATATTTCATTAAGATTGGAATATAAAATTAATATTTAAAATAAATTTCAGGGTCCTTTGGTGTTCATACAACAATATCAAATAGTGATAAGGAAATGCATGAATTCTACGCCAAACTGGGATTTGTGGATTTTTCGACAATGAAGAATGATAATTCTCCACTCGTGATGTGTAGAAGTTTCTAACGAAAGGTAATAACTGCATCAATATTTTCTAATAATCTACTATCAAGTTCAAAGAAGTAGATAATTTCTAGAATTTCAATTTGTTTTTTTCATGACAAAAAGAAATTGGAGACTGATTAAAAAAAAATTTTCACTCTTATTCTTTTTGCGAGTGAAAAAATTGTGGAAGAGATATAAGATTTTTAGACAATTTTCCACAACGGTGTATATGTTATTAAAGTAATTCGCAAAAAAACAAATTTTGCCTATTAAGGTAAAATACTTTTTTAAAAAATTATACACGTCAATCTTTATTCTAAATCGAGAAAAAAAAATTCTGAAATTGGAGGAAATCGATGGAAAAAAAGTACACGTTACAAAGTACTTTAATAAGCGCTATTAATAAATTTCCAAACTTGATTTAAATTTCCGATTTTAATATAAAAAAATGAAACTCAGCCTTCGAATTCATATTCATCTTTTTCAGATGGAATTTTCAAGTGTAGTTTAAAAAAAAATAATTCGTAATTATGTGACATGTAATGTCACATTTTTTTTCATTAGGCTACAAAAATTTAGAGCAATATTAATTAATTAAAGAAACATTTTTTAAAGTAAAAGGCAGAGGTTAGAGAACATTTTTAATTGTTTCAATCAATTCTCGATGTACACATTTCTACTGATTAATGCCTTTTATAAAGAATAGTAATTAATCGATCGCAATTTAAAAATAGACTTTACAGTGTTCTATCATTTAAAAAACAAATTCATTTACATAGAAAAACGCACATTATAGTAAAATTATTATTAAGTGCTTAAAAAATTAGCTGCAATGACAATTTTGAATTTTTTAAGTCTATTTATTAGTCGAAAGTATTAAGACTTATTAGTTTTTTTAATAATAGAATCGTTTCTCCAATTAAAGTAAAAAAAATATTTGCCTTCGCTTAGATTAATTAATAATTTTGATTTTATCAAAATATTAGAAAAAATTTTTTTGTTTAATTTAGCATCGTGAAAAATAAATATTCATTGCAATTTTATCTTTAAATTATGAATAATGGAAAATAGAGAACATTTTTTAATTGTTTTTTTTAATTTTTAATATTTAATTATTATATTTAATATAAAAATTATTAAAATCAATTTACTGATATTATGCATTTAATTTTTATAGTTTTAATAGTGCAAACGGTTAGGCGAGTGAAAAAAATTTTTTTTTTAATTTTCTTAGATTTTTATAATGTAATTTGATTAATTTCATAGATATATCTGTTTTTCAAAAGAGAATTGGTATATTATCGTTAATTTTTCTTTTGTGTACAAAAAAAAGCATGAAAAGTTTTCCCTGGAAAAACGAATAGTAAAAAGTGAAGTAAATCAGTTTTTCGTATAGTCAACAGAAATATTTGAAAATGAAAGTTTAAAAATAACATTACTTATCAACATCGTAATAAAAAAAAAGTAGCTTTCTTACAATATTGCGCCTGTGAAATAAAATGTTTGAAAAAATTTCTTCGATGTAAAAGAGAAAAAAAATGTTTTCTACAAGTAGAATTTTCTCATAACTATAACAAATATCCATGTTTACTTCGTCTTAACGTTCTGTAATGATTGAAAAAATTAATTTACAAATGTTAATGTGTCAAATTAGTTAAATTTAACTTTTTTTAAAGCCATAAATTAATTTTATTTAAAAAGAAATTATATGATTTTGGAAAAAAATATACTTTCACTTTTTTATGTAAACTGAAGGTATTATTGTTGGGTGATCCATGATCCATGATCCATGATCCATTCACAGTATTAATATTTTTCACTTTAAAATTTTCATTTTCATTAATTTTAAATTATTCTTTTTTTATAGAAGAAAATTCATAGATAAATTTAGTTCATTCATTCATTTAGTAATTTTAAGTAAAGAGTTATTCCAATTCTTTTTTTGATAACTCTTTCCGGTCAATAGTAAAATTTGCGAAATTATTTATTAAATCTTGTAGAAACAATTAAAATTTTTTTACCTTTAATTTCCGTTAGATTATTATCGAAGGTGGAGGTTTATAGGGTTCTCGGTTTAGTTCCTTGCCAAAAAATTGATCCGTGACGATATCGTTGTACATTTTAAGATGCTTAATCGAGTTTTGCAAATCTAGGATCTGCAAAATTACGAATTAATTAATATTTTGCAATGTGCAATCGAGGTTCCACTGTACTTTAATATTTAATATTAAGGATTTTATACGAATAATTTTTATATAAAAAATATTATTTAATATTTTATTTATATAAAATCGCTGACATTAAAATTTATTTGATTTTATTATTTTCATTATTATTTTTTGCATGTTTATTATTTTTAATGCGCTTGTTTTACGTTATATTTATTAATTTTCTGTTTTTATGTAATAATCTAATAATTATTTTTTATTTCTTCCTTAGGATAAAAATTGTTAAAATACCTTTTGCATTTCAGCTTCCAATAACTTTTTATCTGCTTTTGTATTTGAATTCTCTGATATTTCGGACAATTTCAGTTGATTTAGTGACTCGAAAATTTGTTCGATATTTTTATTTATATCTCTGCAACAAAAATTGTTTTTTCTTCTTCTTTTTTGTTCTTATTTTTCAAACCGATTCTGGTAAATAATTTACTCACGTGATTGGTTCCTCCAAATATGTATTTTTCGTTGTAGGTATTTTCTGAAGGCAAGAATAATTAGAAAATTTTATTAGTCACAATTTTTTATTTTCATATAAAAAATTATTTCTTTTCTCATTCATTATTTTATTATAATGAAATATGATACCTTTCTCTCAATTGGTTTTATTGAAACGGGAATAAGACTTGAATCCACAGCAAAGGGGATGTCTTCTGAAAATAAAAATGACGTTGAAAAAAATTGTTTTTCTTATCAAAAGTACTTATTTTTGATTTTACAATTTTTTTTTGTCAAATTTTTATTTATCTGAATTTTATTAGAAAAATGTGAATTATAATTTATTTCGAATTATTCAAATTCAGGAATCAAAGTCTTTTTTACCTTCTCTTCTGTTTGCTGCTTTTTTCATACTTTTCTCTTTGCTACTACGATCATATCTCCATTTTTTTAAAGTAGCTCTATCTCTAAATAAGAAAAATAGATAAATTACAAATTAAATCCATTATTGATCTGATAAAAACTACTTTGAAACTCACATTAATCTTTGAAGTTCCAAAGCTCTTTTGTCCAAAAATTCCTTTGCTTTTTTAATTCTTAAAAGTCGAATTTCTAAATAATCATTTGGCTGGTAATTCTCACATCTAGTTAAAATATTTTTTGAAATTTTATTTATTATCTTGTTTTTACATATTCTTATCGTGAAGATAAATATTATTTAACATTAATTTAACATATTGTTTATTTTATTAAACATTATTTTTTTAATTAATATTATTCACAGTGTATTTTATTTTACAATGAAAATTTTAAACCAATGTGAGACAAAAATTATTTTTTCATATTCAAATAATTTTTCAAAAAGTTTAACATTAATTTTGAATCTTTCAATTGAAGGGGATTTATTTTTGTAATAATTGCATTCTTTGTGATAATGTCAAATTCCTGTTTTACGTGTTTATTTCGATTTAGGGATTTTATTTGATTTTCTTTATAATCACGACTCACGACATCTATTTTCAATGAATTTAATTGACAAAGTTTTATTGTATTTTCTTTGTGAGTAATGAGATTTGGAACATTATTTCTTACATAATGAGAACGTTGTATTGGTCCTAGTTTTGTAAAATTTTGATTGGAAATTGAGAAAATTTGAGATTTCTTCTGTTTATTATTGACATTGATAGATTTCGTTGAATTTTTTTTGTTAAATGGTATTTTTTTACAAGAATTTGAATTTTTTATTTGTTTGTTCAAATATAAATTGGCACAATTTTCACATAAAACGAGTTCTTCGTTAATTTTTGAATTCGATAGGAAGGAAATATTATACCTGTTACTTGGTTTATAGTTTAATCTTCGTAATGTTGATGATTTTTCCTCTTCTTTAGTCTGATATTTTTTCATTGTCATTTTTAAAGATTTTTTGCCATTTTTCTTTGATTGATAACTCAATAGTGTCCAAGGATTTAGCATGATTTCGTCTGTAATTAGATAAATGATTCAATAGATAAATAAATAAATTAGTTAATTATTTAATTAGTTCGTTAAATTTTATTTTTCATTTCTTCTTCTTTTTTTTCAAAATTTGAGAACCTTTTTTAATTTCAATTGTTTCATTGGGATAAGTTTTATTCCACTCCTCACGTAGAAATTTTAAAACTTCATCAGAACCGAGATTTAAAATCTCTGTAGGTGGATATAAGAGGGGATTATGTGATGCTTGAAGATTTTTCAATTTTAATAGTGTGCCTGAAAAATTTATAAATTTTTATTATTAGAATTATAGAAATTTTTTTAAAGGAAAAAAATTTCAATTTTAAATGAAAAATACAAAATTTTATTACCTAGTTCGATTGGTAATTTTCCGATATTATTTCTCTGAATTAAAATAGTTTCAAGATTTAAATGTCCTTTGATAGTTAGTGGTAAAAATGTTATTTCATTATTTCGCAAATCTAACCATTGAAGAGATTTTAAATTCGTAAAAAGTTCTTCTGGAATTTTATCTAATTTATTTCCTTCCAAATAAAGCAACTGAAAAATTATTCATTTAAATGTATATTTCTGTATAAAAAAACATTTTTACTATTAATTTTATTGATTTAAATTATTGAATTAAATTATTAAGTGATAAAATCTAACCTTGAGATTTGGAAATTGGAGAAATAATGTTTTTGGAAAATAAGATATTCCAGAGCCACTTAAATTTAAAAATGTTCCATCACAAGATTCTTCTAATGTAGAAATTTTTCTACATGTACTTAAAGTTTCTTGAAAATTTTTATTTTCATTTATTTCATTAGAAAAAGTTTTTTCATTTTCTAAATTTTCATTCTCAATGTCTTGTAATTTTAATTTTTTAAAATTATTCTCCAAAGAATCGGTATCGGTTGTAGAACTTTTTTCCTCACAAAGTTTCTCAACAATATCGACATATTCCATTAAAAAATCATCATCGTCAATAACTTCTTCGTCGCAAATTGACGATTTTTCATCTAAAGTAGATGATCCTTCTTCACATTGTTCAATAGTATCTTCCTGCAAAATAATTTTTAATTTTTAATTTTTATTATTTAAATAAATAATTTTAAATATTTATTTAAAAAAATTAAATATTTTTTACCTTGGATTCGTCTATTGTTAAAGGTTCTTCATTTTCAAAAGAATCGTCAACAAGGGAAATATTTATTTCATCGTCCATTATTTTGACACACTCGTGAGTTGACAGTGTTTTTCCAATTTCGATTTTTCTACCGAATCCATAATAATTTGACAGCAAATTTTGTGTTAGATCAGACATTTTTTTTTTAAATATCACTTTTTATATTGAGTTAATCAGTGAAGTGACAAATTTTTAATACATTTTCAGTTTTTAGTCTTCGATTGTTTCTTTGATAGCCATTTATTTATTTATCGATTAAACACTCCGTTGCTACTCAGGTAAGTTACAGGTGATTTAAAAATGAAATTATTGTAATTTACTTATATTACAATTATATCGTAATTTGGTAGTCTGATATTTTTAATTTTTCAATTTATTCATATTTTCTATTTTTATGAACAATTTAGTGCTTGATTACTATTGCTGAATTCAAATTTGAATCATTTTCGCGCGTTACAGTGTAGCCAATAGAAAATTTTTCCATCATGTGAAGAAAGTATTCAAGACATTTTGAGATGTCTACATTTAGTGTTGGTAGCACTGTCATGATGAAGTTCCGCCAGCAGCCGCAAGAGTGTGCTAATTTTTGCATTAGAAAGAGACAGAAACTTCATTTCAGATTAGTTTCCGACGCGACAACGACGAAGAGAACTGCTGAATTGTAATTTACAAATTATTTCCTATAATTAACAAGTTTTTAAAAAGTGACGGCAGTATGAATTGTGCAATAATTAACCAAAGATAATTAACTATTATTTACAAATTAAATCAAGAGAAATCAAATTGTGCTGCATATTTGCCAACGACTTGCATCTCTCAGGATCAATTGGATGTGTGTGAATATATTTTTCAAAAAACCGGCGAAAACTTTTGAATATATCAAGAAAAGGGGTAAGTGATTTTGTTTATTTATGCAACAAACAATGAAAAACAATAGAATAATATTCATCTTCATTTTTAGTGAATTCAATGAACTTTGTCAACGGTTTCTTTTCAGAAACATTAGAATACCGAGAATCCCGCCATTTCCTGTTCAATTCTCGGAATTCAATTTCGTTTGCGGGTTAGAAATGAACTTATTTTATTTGTTTTTAATGGAAAAGTTATAACGGTTTTTCATTGTTTTTTAATTTTAATTTACCAAGGACATGATATATTTTTTTTTATTAAATAAATGATTTTGTCAGTTTTTAACCTAGATATAATTCTGTCTGATTCTGAGAAACAAAAGACAACACTTAAATTCCAGGAATTTGTATTAAGTAGCTTTCTTTTCTTTATATATTATATATCTATATATGTAATTCCAGGTATTCTATTTTCTCTATTTTTTACTGAAAATTTTCTCATTAGAATTAAAATATTCAAATAATTAATTAAATACTAATTAATTAAATTAATTCACATATACGAATAGAAGCTATTCGAATTTACCTTTTTTACTTTAAAATATACAACATACCTGAAAAATTTCAACAATATTTTTGAATTTTTATTATTTTAAAGAAACAATAAATATAAATTTAATTAATTTTTTACAAATTGAAGTATATTTTTCAAGTTTGAAAATTTAAGTTAACTTTACTATGTTAAATATTTTTATTAAACTGTTCCAAATTTCTGAAACTATTGTTGGAAATGTTAAATAATTTTTATTGTTAAATAATTTAAAAAGTATGATAATTTTCTACTTAATGTACAAAACTCCGGGAATTTCCCTATGTAGAAAATATTCTTAAGAGGAAAAAAGTCACAGGTTACACAAATATTGTTTTTTTAAACATATATCATGCTCATTAATTTCATAATTTTCAGAACTTATATTTAAAAAAGAAAATTTATTATTATAAAAATTAATATTTTGTTGATGTTATTTTTATTATTTTATTAACTTGATTAATTATGAATTTACTTTCCCACAGGTAATCATCAATTTTATTACAAATAAAATCCATAAATCACACGCGGATTGGAGAGGGTTTAAAATTACAATTCAACTACGGATACATTTGGAAAATACTGACGACTGGAAATTGGAACTTATCAATGAATTGTGTTGGATTCAATTTAACTTAAGGTAGTAAAAGAAAAATGATTTTTTTGAAAAACTACATTAGCTTTACCGGATTCAATTTCAAATAAAAAAAAATTAATTCTCTGGATCCGAAAATATTTTTAATCGAGACATTTATTTTACGTGCAAAATTTGAAATTGGCTTTTAGAGCTAATTTTTAATGATAATTAATTTTGAGTTTCTTTATTAATTAATAATTTTCAGGGAATTATTTTTATTTTCTTGAGAAAAATTATTATTGTAGGAGCATTATTCAAGAATTACGTATATAAAGACTATGAAAAAAGCTATCAAAGTTTGGATAAAAGAATAATGCTCATAGTTATTAAGTTGAAATCTCTTCGTTGACAATCTGATGTAGTTTTTGAACTTCGCCTAGATATCTCAAGTGAAACTTAGATACAGTAATGTACATAAATTGCATAGTCATAGGGGCTTAATCAGTAAAGTTGCCAGACTCTTGTGTGTATGTTTGCGGAAAATGAGGCCGCGGCCGTGCTCAGCCCGTCAGTTGTGCTTTCGCACGATGTTGTCAATAGGTCATTTCCACCTCATCTAAAAAAAACCCCACTAACCGAAGCAATTGACTTTTTAGGACGAGGATATTTCTATACTCTTCTTTTTTTTTCGTCAAAGACAATAATCCCAGAGTTGTTCTCCTGAGTCAGTATATAATGTATACATCTCTGTTTAATGAACTGAGAATCAATCGCGAAGAGCGCGAGATTGGTTTTTGATTGTGATGCGGGTGATGCGGCTCCAAAAATGTCATGTGTTGTATAAAACGCAATGACCCTACTGGGTAGAATGCGCAGTATGTGCGGGTGTGCGTGACAAGTATGAAAGAAGTGGGAGGACAGGCGCAGGGCGCACGAGTAGTTCGCGAGAGAGTAAAACGGAACGTTAAATGGCAGGCGGTGGAAGCAGGTGGAAGTGATTCCCTAACAAATGGCTCTTTCCGAGGTGCAAAATTTGGCCGCGATTATCGGAAACAATGCACTCACCATTGGCAAGGTATTTTATTTTCTAAAGAGAATCAGTTGCGCCGGTTTAATGTGTGCGTGAGCCGCGGTTCAATTTTGACTTCGATTCCACGTAGCTCAACGTTTTGTTAAACATATATATCTATATATATATTATGATCCAATGTTGTCCAGCTTGCAACTGCGACACACGACCGAGATTTCTAATCAGCTGTCAAATAATTTTTCTGATCGGAGTCAATGGTCTCCATTGACTTTCTTTTACCGATAATTGCTTTGACCCTGTTTTTATGTTTTTTTTTACGTCCTTGCAAACTCCAAATCTCTCCTCGTCATTCCTCCCACCATTATTGGATAAAAGTATGTGTATATGTGTTTGTCTATGAATAATTTTTTCCACCCTGATTATTTGAGCTTGAGCTTTTTTTTTTGATTTTTGAAAAATTCAACAGATTGAACACGGCATCAGCATGTACGGAGCACCAGGCAGCAACTGCACGACGGGTAATCGCCGCTCAGAATACAATCCCTGGAGCTGCGATCTATTCGTTGGCAATTCCAGTATTAAAGTAAGTTACCAGTTTTTAAGATTCGATTCATTTTTTTGCTGGAACATTCGAAATTTGAAGAGTATTCCAAAAAAATGAATATATGTTTATATAAATAAATCATCTTATATTGACAATTTTCTGAAAAATTTTTTCTAATATAAATTAGATAATTAAGTTACTCTTCTTATTTTGAAATTCATTAGAGGATTTTTTTTCGTTAATTTTGGACATTAATTTGATATTAATTTTGTCATCTTACAGGGAAACGTTGATGACGAAGAAAGTCAAGACTTAAATAATTCAATGGTGAACGATTTGGTGGCGAAAATTTTGGACGATGATTCAACAGTGGGGGATGACGTCTTCATGGGTCGTTACGTTAATCCATCGTTGCGGTATTATTCAGACGCTCAAATGTCCAATTTTTCACAAACATCGCAAATGAATAAAATCAGACCCAGTGTTAATCATTCAAGTAGTAACGACCTAAATAGACAGGCCTATCAGTATCAATCAAAGAGGATGTCGAGCGATATTCCTGGTATTATAGAAAGTGAACGCAATATTGGCAATATTTGCGGTGGACTGAACACTTTAAGTCTGAATGTCTGTACGGGACTTGATAAAGGAAATGTTTTTACCAATGGATTCTCAAATAATTCACATCATTCTGATATACAACAGCAACAACAGCAGCAGCATCATCATCATCATCAACAGCAACATCAACAACATCATCATCATAATTTGATTTCTAGTGAGCAGTCTAATAGAAGTTATCCCACTCCGTCCAATGGACTGTTGACAACGACCAATGGAATGGATTATGGTTCAAGACCATCAAATTGGACCGAATGCCCAAAGGATTTGTTTGAGAGTTATCAACAGCAAGTACAGTCCTGTCCAAATACAGACTACAATTTTAATGTTGCTCGTAATTTAACTTTGGATTCACCGAAAAATGTAACATTGAATGATATGCAATTACATTGTAATGTGGGACAGAATATTTCACAAAATATGCATACATCAGGCAATCTTATGCACAACGTTCATGATACATACAATTTGACTGCCAATGGCCAATCCTACAGACCAAGTTCAGCAATGACTGATCTTAGCGCCGATTCTGGTTTTCTGTCAAATTCCCCCTTGCAACATTTTTCACCTGCCGATTCAGCATTACAGAGCTGTTTTTCAAATAGTTTTCCCCGCAACAATTACGAGGATTATAAAGATTTACATGATGTGAGCAATAATGTGAATGTGGGTGGTAGTGAGCAACAAATCTTCTTCAATCATCAATCACATGGATATAAACAGGAGAGATTACCCGAGCAGAATTACAAACGTTTCTTGAATCGTTATCCAATTTGTAATGATTATTCGATGATGTCAACGACCAATGATATTAATAGCTACGACACAATGTCCGTCAGTCAAGAACAGAGGATCGACAACAATCTTCTCAAGATGCTCAGTCCAAAGACAAAATCAAGGGAAAAAGTGGTCTACTCGCCGATTAATTTACCGCGAAATATCACAACTCGCAATGCAACATTAGAACAACCAGCGAAATATAATTATCAACAAGCGAATGGTTATCAGCGATTCATCACCAATGGTGGTAACACTTTGAAAACTGTTTCACAGAGTCAAAATGCAATGAACTATCCGAATGGTTTGAAGCGTGCCGGAACACCATCTGGACCGTATAAAATGAAAGGATTTGACATCACTAATGGAATTCCATTTTCAGCTAATCATCTTTCGCAGCAATTACAAAGCACCAGTGTGGATAATAATGTTTTGAATCGTATTGCCAAACAACGTCAACAACGTGCAAAGGGAATGTCAACGGTACCATCGGCTGATGTTCTTTTCAAAGGTTTGATGCAAGGAGCAACTGGAACGCCGATATTTCCTTCCGTGATGCCAATGCCACTTCCAATACCCGTTCCTCCTCATCATCCAATGTCCGTTTTGTTTGATGGTTTAGGTATGCGAAATGGAAATGGATCAGTGAAACGTACGGGACCGTCGAAAACATTACATTTAAGATTGGAGCAGACTTATGAGCAATTCAAACAATTGGAGAAGGAACGCAAAAAATGTGAAGCTGGTCTCGCTGCACATTTCCCAGGGAAGAAAGTGACGAGTGCTAATAATATACCGACACCACGTCTTCAGGGAAGTCCATCCAGAGTTGATCGATTGATTGTTGATCACATGCGGGAGCATGCACGTGTTATTACACTTATTGCCAAAGTAAGTTTGATATTTTGATCTTTTAAATAATTTAATTGAAAAAATTACAATTTATCTGCTAAAAATTAATTTTAATTAAAGATCATTTTTTCATTTGGAATTATTAGACCCACCAGTTTTTTTTACGAATTTTTTATTTTTATAACATTTTAGTTATCATTTTAGAGCACGAAAATTAAAAAAAGGGTCAAATGCATGATAAATTGAAGAATAATTTATTTAGTAATAAACTCACAAAATTTAAACAATGCATTGAAATTTTTGTTTTCTTAGGTGTCGTCTAATTGAGGTAATTTATTTACAATATTCGTAAAAATTATTTACGTTCACATTTTTGGCAGTAAAAAAAATTTATAAAATGATTATTAATTGCAGTATAAAGTATAATTTTTTGAGGTCCCTTTTATGACCTGAACATGTGTCACATGTCCTTAATTGGAATATAAATGTGAAATATTATCAAAATATTAATATGAATATTTGCTGAATAATATTTATGTTTTAAATAATCTTTAAAAAATATTTAACTTTTATATTTATTAATCTTTATTTATTTAATATTTAAAATTTTTCATCTAAAATGTAAAATTAATGCAATATTAATATGAATATTAAATAATTATTGAAATTCAGAGGTTTTATAAAATTATGCTATGTTCTGAGAAATAATAATGACTCTTTTTGACAGATGGAACGCTTGCGAGGAGCTTCAATGCACCAGAGAATTCACAAAGCAATGGAACAGTGGTTGGAGACAATCAAAGTAGTGCAAGAATGTCGAAGACAAGAAATCACCAATGCTGCAAAACGTCAAAAGGACATGCCGTGCATGGCGTTACACGATGACAGAGGTGAGTGGAATTTTTCGATTAAAAAAAAAAAAAAAAAAAAAAAAAGTGTTTGCAACCGTTAAATTTATTCATTTATTTTCTTTTTTTTCTAATTCAACTATTTTTGTTTTTTTGCAATATAAATGAAATATTTACAGAGATTTTGGCCCTGGCACAGAGTATTCGTAATCTGACAAAGGCATCACGCTACGCAAGAACCGGTATGTATAATGCAATGCAAGCTACACTTCTTTGTGATATGGAGATTGAGAAAAAAATTGTTGATACATCAAAAGACGCGATTGTCACACTTAAGCCGTGTGAGCAAACATCATCAATTGATGTCAACACGGAATCAACAGATCGCACTTAGCAAATTCGCGAAATTATTCTAAATCAAGAACATTATGATTCTTGATTTCTTGACAATTTTATCGAGAACCATGAATATTTATTTCGTTCAATTTTCCCAATTTCGAATTTTTAATTGAATTCACCCTCTCGATCAGCAATCAACTTTTTGACACCTACGCAATTTTCGCTTTTTCAACTCTTTCAATAACATTCTAAATGTGCACAAAGTGATCGATGAGAGCGTTGAAAATGAAAAATTAAAAAAAAAATGGTTTTTCGTTTTCCAATTTCGTGATAAGCGATTTTTGATTTTTTACTAAATCAATCGCGATCTGCATTTTTTTAAATAGAAAATTACTTAATGATTTTCTATCAATGTCCGAGACTTCCAGGATGGAACTGAATAACTTAGAGACTTTCTTCCACATCTTTAAACGCCTTTTAAAGACCAGCCGAGTGGAAGGGGCATAATAATAATAATAATTTTTATCAAAGTTATATGATAATCACAGAAAAAAAAATCACCGAATCATCGTCCTCGCTCACTCGATCCCGTCGCATACCCGTTTCTTCAGCAACTTCGACTATTTGCTTAGATAGAGATTACGGGTCGAGAGATCTAGACTAAAAATTTTACGAGTGTGTTAGTTGAGAATGCTAGATAACAATTTTCTTAGAATAGTTCAATGTGGCCTTCCTTAAGTGTGTGACCCAAATGTGTGTCAAGTAGCCCAAAAGATACAGATCTTGGTGAAAAAAAAAGAATCAGACTTGAAAAAAGCAGAATCAAGTTTTTCTTGAAAAAAAACCCCCCAAAAAAACGAAAAACTTGATTACTGATGATACAAATCCACAAGTTTGATTCTTCTCTGCCTGTGCAAAAAAATTCGTCTAAAATAGAATCAATGATTATGGACGTAAAAAAATAAATATCAATGTTACGAAGCAACTCAAATACTGTCCATTGTACTGTACTAGATATGTTCACACATTAAAAGAAATATCCGCGCAATACATTTCTTTACATATACAAAAAAACATTGCAGACAAAATACACAAGAGAATTTAAGATCGAAAACTTACAAGAAGCTATTTAAGAGAAAAGGCTACAAATACACTCGCATAACAAGTAATAATAATAATAATAATAGTTTCAGGTTAATAGGAGCGTGAAAGTTTTACTATTATAATACTTATATTAATATATATCTCGACTATATAACCTGCAAAGGTAAATAAAAAAAAAAAGTTTTAAGTCCTAAACTTAATTGCAGTAATACTATTTGTACTGCTATACTAATTAACTGAAAAAGAAAAATGAAAACAAAAAAAATTAAAACTAGTTCCGTATGGCTGAATTGTTTAGCATTTTTTCCTAGTCGTCACTAGCACGGCGTGTTTGATATGAAGAGATTTTCGCTTAGAAACTTTTGTACCAGGATTTTCGATCCGAGCCGAGTGAACCTTCTTAACGTATATAAAAATAGTTCTTTGATACATTTCGTCCGTGAAACGTTATTTAAAAAAAAAACTTTTCCGAGAAAAAATATATAAATATAATATAATATATATGAAAAACCTGCCGGCTTTCCTTAAAAACGAGTTTTCAATTGGGACCCCGTTTTTGCGATTCTCTGTCGCTAATTACGATTTACACATAATCGATGAAACAATTGCTTTATCAACTCGTTTCTAAATTCATAAAAAAAAGAATAATAGTAGACGGCGGACGAACTCGCTTTTTAAGGCTGCACATTGCTCACGCACTACGCGCATACACTTTGTTCTAAAAGAAATAAGAAATATCGGTTGTTCAGCAAAAACAATTTTCAAATTTCTTTCCGTCTAAGGATTTTTGAAATTATTATTCACGAGTGTTTCTTCATTGTCAGGAATTTTTCACTTTTAGTCTTCGATTTTTTTTAACAAATTGTTTTTAATTGTCGGAAAATTTTAATTGACAAAAATTATTAATTTGACGAAGATTTTTTACTGGTAAAGATTTTTGATTGGCAAAGATTTTCGTTTGTCAAAAAATTTTTTATTAGTTGAGACTATTTTTCTCTCTTAATTATTTTGCTGAATTATCACGTTTATTAACAATACTTTGACAATAATAAATATTATTAACTAATTATTATTAATAAATTTTTCTAACATTGAAGAAATTTCATGAGATCGAAAAAGAAAAATCAATGATTGGTAAATAAAAAAAAGACATGGATTTCAATTCTTGTCTTTTTTTTTATTTAATAATAATATTATTTATTATTGTCAATTATTATTCTTCAAAATAGTTTTATTACTATTTTGTGAATTATTTTACGTGTAACTTCAAACAATGTTTTGAGGTTTTTAATTTAATTCCTCTATTTTGCAGTATAAAACTTTAATAAGATTTTCTTTTTAAAAAGAGAGAAAAATCAGGTGTTTCGCGAACGGAATGTTAAATAAAATGGAAATTTTTGCTGAATGGCCGATAAAAAAAAGGCCTTCCGTCGTTAAAAATGACGGACATGTCGGGACCCCGTGTGATCGTTTCGCGAGACACGATACAATCGTTTCACGTTGCAGCGATGATAAAAAATTAAAAAAAAAACAAAAAAAAAGTAGACGGATTCGCTTGAAGCTGTACAGCTGCATATTGCTCACGCCCTGTAAGCACATACACATTTATACGCAACGCGTTTAAATAGCAGGCTGTAATGTACCAAGAACTAGTATAAGAATCATTTTTGCATTCGTTGTTCCAATTTTTTCACAAAATTAATAATAAAAAGAAAAAATTATCATAATAGAAATAAAATTCCGAAATTCCGAATGCAAAATGATTTCTTATAAAAATCGAAGGTGATACTGGAATGCTCCTAATAGCGGAAATTGTCTCTTTTTAAATTTATTATTCTTTTTTTTTGAAATAGAAAACAGGGCATTTCACTTACATCTTTGATATTATTTTTAAGTTTTTAGGCCAGCGTTTGCGGTAGTTGTGCGCACATGTGAGTTTTTAACTTTTTTACAATAATTAAAATGATACTTGATAGTGTTGAAAAAAGGATCGCGATCCAGCCAGAGGAAGAGATTAATCGTATTTTGAGCAACTTTTAGGTGGCTAGAAAAAAAAAACTATTAACAAACATGTCCAGAATCGAAAGTTTAGTTTTTAGGCAAATTAAATTTCGCTGGGAAAGGATTTTTAGAAAAAAAAATAATGACAAACGGTTTTGTCAAAGTCCTGGGCGAGATAGTGAAGGAAAGAAAAACTGAAAAAAAAAGAAAAAAAAATTAGGGGAATAGGGTATCGCTGGGTTTTTTTTGTTCTGGGGGAGGGAAAGCCTAATTTTTTTTTGTCCAGCTATATTAAAACGAGCGTGCAGTGCTTTTGAGTGCTTTAAAAGAAACTTTCCTTCGGCATTTTGCAGATACTGAATACTGTATATTGTAACTGTGATAACTTTCATGCCAACACTTTTAACTATATATTTAAAGTCTATTTAACAAAAAGAGTAATGAAAAAGGGGGAAAAAGGGAAGAATTTACCTTTTAACCATTTAATCATCTATAAATGTTGAAACTGTTTTTTTTCGGTACGCTCCGCTTTCAGGAAGCTGTTCGTGCTCTATGTTTAGATGTACTTAAAAATCGGGCATGGTCAGGATTTTCGATTTTCGGAGACGTACCTTTTTCTCTAACAATGAATGTCGTTACATTATTTCCTTTTTTGTTGTAACACGCGCACACAGTACTATTTTCCTTGTGGATGGAAAAAGAGAAAAATACCGTTTTTTTCGAATATTACGCACACTCCATTATTTCCTCCCTGCACGCGCAAAAACAACTTTTTAATAACTTATCCTGCGATCATGCCCGCACTCGAGGAAAAAAAATAGTAACATTACATCGTAAATTCAAGGCCTATAGATACGTTAAATATTTAGCGAAATGTTATTAAAAAAAAAGTAGGTACGAGTAGTCAAGACAATGTAGATGTTGAAGATTTGTTAGCTGTCTGTTGTTAGTGTGTTTGTTTTATCTCGCGATTATAAATTGATCAAGTTCTTTAAATTTTATTGTCTTTGATTCAAAATCAAAATTAAATAAATTCACACAAAAATTATTTAATACTTTAAAATTAATTATATTTTTCATTTGCATGAATTTGGAAAAAATTTAATAAAACTTGGAGAAAATTTGGAATCAGAGACAGAAAAATAAGAATATTGACCAATTTCGCGATTATTTGTGGATATCTAGAGGTCAACAGAAAGTTTAGAGAGAGAATAGTTACCGCGTACCGGATAGACCATGGGAAAAATAATATTGAGGTAACCAAGGTGAAAAAAAAGAATAAATAAAAATCATTAGACGTTTAGAGTTCTGTCTAAGTAGGTACGTGTTCGACAATCCTATTTTAATTGCATGTGATATTATACTATATTAACGAGTACATATGCGAATATATGCCCGATGTGAAAGGTATGAGAACGACGTCAAGTATAAATATAAGCGATTGATTATTAATATCGAGGAACACAAATTTTTCATTGTGTGCGAATGTTTCCTGATTAAAAAAAAAGAGAAGAAAGAGAAATATTAATAATGAATTATTACGTTGAGCCAACGAGTGCTAGAAACACGATTTAAAAAAAACAAACAAACAAGTGAAATGAATTTCGAAATGACCAATATTTAAAAGAAAAATAAAAGCTTTTCGCGATTCGCCAAGCGAATATCGAATTCTTATTATATAGAAAAATATACATATATTACCTATTATTAATAAACGTAAATACGAAAAATACCCTAAGGAAGAAAAAAAACGTGTTACTCGTCAAAATGCTAGAAAAAGATTAAATGAAAAAACCAAAAAAATCAACTTTTTAGAAAATTAGTTACTATTATCGTGTTTAATATATTTAAAAGAAAATTGTTTACTTCGTGAAATACGTATATAAGATTAATAAAATGTTTTATTGTTTGTTATTTTTAACTGTCAGAATTTTAGAAATATTTAAAAAAAAAGTCCAAATTAATTCCATAATCGTGAAATATTAAATATTCGTTTTAGTTTTGCTAGCGTTTTTATGCTTTTGACCAAACCAAAAATTTGATCGATATTTATTAAATATAAATGGAAAAAATGGTGTTTTAAAAACGGTATTTATTGTTGCTGTTATGTAAAATGTAATAAAAATTCAATTATAAAGAAAAATGTAGGTATGTTTGATGTTAAAATCTAACGTACTCGGTGTTCCTTTTTAACGCTTCGATGTTGGGTGAGAAAGTCTCTCTTTTTCTGATATATACAAATAAAAAAGGGGAAAAAAATGAAAATGGAAAAAAAAATTGTAAAAAATCGGATATTTCACCGATTAATCTGTAGCGTTTCGTGACTGACATTTAAAAACCCAAAAAATGAAAAACTATATACTTAAAAGCCTAGAATTCAAAATATATAACTATATATTAGATTTCATACCGGAAAAAAACGATTCTATAACTGTACCTCGTGTCGAAAAATCATCGAAAGATTGCTTATATTCGTACGTTATTATATATATTAAAAGAAAAAAAAATTTAGTAATTTGCGAACGCGTTTTACGTACCGTGCACACTCGTTAGTGTATAACGCATATGTATGTAGAATGCATATAAAATATATACCTAAAAAGTCCGCTCGATTGACCCGAAATCAGTCGCATTTATCAAAAAATCGAATTTCTCATCATGAGAAAAAAATTTTTTTTCATTTTCTTCTATTTTTTTTTCTTTAGATTAATTCGATTAATTAAAATTCGTTAAATTTATACCTTTCTGTAATTAGATTTTTTTAATTAGAAAATATTTTTAATATTGAGAAACAAAAATTAAACCAAAAAAATTTTTTTCAAATTTAATATTTTTTTTTCTTTTTGATTTGAAAATATGCAAAATTTCATTGAAAATATAAAAAAACAAAAACAAAGTCGAAGAAAAAAGAAATAGAATGAATATACTGGCGGTCAATTGGCGGCTTTGCCTTCCAAGGTAGTTGGTAAATACATACATATTATAGATGGCTCAATGTGAAAATTACAAGTCTGGTTAATAAGAGTACTAAATACTAATGTTATACATTATTATAAATATCCGAGAAAACTTTTACGGGATAGAGGTAATAAAAAAAAAACACTGGGGGTTGAAGAATATTAACGTGAATGAATGGATATAATACAGAATTTGAGAGAGATGCATGTCGATAGGACACAGATTTATTGAAATCTGTATTTAAAAAAAAAAATTAAAAAAATTACAATGTAGCTACTTTGTGATGTGCGATACAATGCATAATTAATTGTGTACCAATCCCCAAATTAATGGGTTTCATATTATTAAAAAAAGAAAATGCAATTAAGAAAAGATAGAAAGAAAGAAAAAGAGTGAGAGTGGATTTTTACGCTTGCATATCACACGCAGTTGGATGTCAGTGTCTCGATTATTCTTAACGTTGAATATTTTTGACGATCGTCGATCCAATCCTGATAAATATTTGCTAATTAAGTAATTACCGATTCAGATAATGATAAAATAGGGAAGGTTCACATAATTTGCACTAAATTCCTTAATTTTACCCTTTTTTCCAATTCAATCTATTTACATAGTTTTCTTATTTTTTTTTTAATTTTTTATTTTAATCCTCTTTTTTTCAATTTAATTTTTTTCTATTCTCATTTAAAAAAAAAATACGCTAGTTGAAATTAGTCTTAAAACTCTTAAATTAAAATTTTTATTTATTGAATTTTTCCATAAAATTAATTTCAAAAATTAAATTATTTAAAATTGAAGTATTTCTTCTTATGCTATGGTAAAAAAAGTTTCATTAAAGTAATTTAAATTTCTTTTTCAAATAACTTCTGCAATTTTTCAATTGAATTGAATTTTCCGCTTGAATTACTCAAATTTCCATTTTTAGAAACTGAAAACGAATTTTCGGTAAAAAAAAAAAAAATTATGTGAATCGAAGTTTCTTCGGAAAAAATTCATTTTCAAATGAAAAATAAAATCAGAATCCGTTTTTTAAAGTAAAAAGAAATGTTTTGATTGTGAATTGTATATTGAATTAATATGATAGAATGTAATACTGATTGATAATATAAAATTAGTCTATAAATTGAGATTAAAGTTAATAATGTAAATTGAGGACCAGAAATTCCGTAAATTTAATTCAATAAAAACAACAACAACAACTAACAAATTCTGTTAGTGTCACGCCTTATATCAAATTTTGCGTTCCTAATTGCTGCTAATGAATACAGGATTTTTACAAAATATATTATTATCACTAATCATCGATACAATAGCGCGTAAGTTTTTCCTTTCATTTTTCACAAAAAAAAAATGATGTAAGTTTTTTAATATACTACTACTACTAGCTTTTTGGTGAATGTGAATATGTGAATTTATAATAAACGGAGCATGCAATATATTTAAATTCTAATAAGCCACTATAGAGAATAAGGATATTGCGATCAGATCAAAAAAAAACGAGACACTGCACAACCGACCAGAGTACCTTATCTATTTATTTATTAATTAATTATTAATATTAACGATTAATAATAATAATATGCGTGCATTCGTGTATGCACACGCGTTCTTACATGATTGTGTAATTTAATCTTCGCTTTTTACCGTTACATTATTGTAGATAGGCGCAGAAATATTAGACGAAAAGAAACGAAACTATAGAGGGCAAATCGAAACGATTTGCAAAAATGTATTAATTATTTAATTTACATATATTAATTACAATTAATAACAAAAAGGGATTATATTACACGCGCGCAGACTGATAATAATCGGAATCGTATTATAGAAAAAAAAACAATTGCTTTTCGATAATTGGGTGGGAAATTAGTGGAATAGTTAATTCGTTATGTTAGTATTTTCCGCGTCGTTGTCGTCGTCGAGAAATTTTTTTTCTAAATTAAAAATTTTTTAAATTTGAATTTTCAAATTTGAAAAAATTTTAATTTAGGATAAATGGAATTATTGTATATATATATTTATATAGATAGATGTACTGAAAAAAAACGTGTTAACACAAAGTGATTTAGAAAAATGCTCTCATCATCAAATTTTATTGCAAACTACGTGTTTTGCATGTGATTCTATTTTTCGTTTTCTAATTAACTTCGACTTTATAGTTATTAACTTCTTCGTTCGAAATGATTATTAAAAAAAAATATAAGTATTTCCCTCACGAAAAATGATAGATGATCGATTAAAATGCTTTTTCAGTGAGAGAGAACTAAGAAAACAGAAAAAAAAAGAAACGTATCGTTGTTCGGTTTAGGAGAAAGATTTCTAATGTTTTAGAGGACTGTTTGGTGTGTCAACGTCAATTTTTAGGCGCACTTTTTAAAAAAAAAGCGCAATAATGATATAGATAGTAGTAGTTAATAAGTTTGATCGTCATTCGTTCCCGTAGGATAGTCGATGACGATCTAATCCTCGATGTTTCGATAGTTTTTGGCCTTCTCGCGGCAGACGGACCTTGACATTAGCCAGGTGTCTATTTTGTTCGATTACGAAACGTCAAGATCTCTTTTTCACCAAAAAAAAAAATAAAAAAAATAAAAAAATAATTACCGTAAAAAATAAAATAATGAATAAAAATAAAAAAAAAGTATGAGTGAACATTTCTCAGGGATAAACATGACAGTGACACTTTCTGTCATTAATATCCGATTAGAATAACCAGAAATTTATTTCAACTTTCTATATGTATTTTAATTTCATTATTTTAATTTACCAATTTTTTCTCTCATTTATTTTTACCGTTTCGCCGAGAAATTTTATTTGTTTCATTTTTCAGTCGGGATTTTTTTAAAAATTTGAAATATTGTTTCTGATATAATAGATTTTTGCTTTTTTTCAAAAAGGTTCAATAGCGGAATATTTCGCTCTTTTATTCAAAAGGAAACAATATGAATATTTTTTATTTTTAAAAATTATTTTAATTTTTTTTTGAAAGAAATTTTGAATACAATTTAAAAAACAATTTTCTACTTATGGTAATTTTAGTATTTGCTTTGTGAATAATTTTTTTTTTTGCTTTTAAAATTCTGTTAAACAATAAAAAAAAGGAAAAAAGTGTTTTTAGTTTGTAATTTTTATTGAACCTTCTTGAAAAAAAAATAGAGAATTTTTCTCTCCCTGTAAGAAGTGACTTACTTTTGGTTATTCTGAGAAGATATTTTTTTTCTATTGTCAATATATTATATTATTATGAAAATTGATGAATATGGAGAAGCGCACAAGAAATGTTTGATTAAGAATAAAAATTATCCTTCGAGGGAGAGAAAAGAAAGAAAAAAGAACTTGTTATACAATATTTTGTTTTATTTAGTAGAGTTCGAATAATCTATAAAATGCGTATATATCCGTTGAAAGGAGCGAGCGATGGACAAAAGAAAAAAAAAGTAACGGAGAAAACTTAATTGCTCGATTTGTGGACCACTAGAACATTGTACAACGATTATCTTACAATAAATATTTATCTTAAGGAAATCCAAGTAGAAAGAAAAGGAAAATGACATGCTTTAATCGAGAATGGAATAAATATGGCGAGAGATAGAAGAAAATGCGAAGAAAAAGAGATCTCGTCGAATCGAGTCGATCAGACAAAAATTTGTCAAGGTGCCGCAAATTTTAAATTCATCAATAATAAAACGAGATTTGCCATTTTATTTTGACAATTTTCGTCTCATTTTTTTGGCATTTTTGTAATTTTTTTTCCCAGTTCAAAAAAATAGTAAAAGAAAACCAATCGAACTGATTAACGATATTAACGATTTCGGATATTGAAAAAATCGAATTTATTCACTTTAAATATGAAAAAATTATTTTCCGGAAAAAAAATTTTTTTCGAAAATTGAAACAAAAAGTGGCCAATCTTGTTGAATTTTTGATGTTTATATCTTGCCTCCGGCATTAATCTGACAAGACTTAGCTAGATTTCTTTCTTGGATAGAAGTTTCTTGATAAACAATCAAAGAAATAAGTCCGTAGTCTTTAGATTTGTGACGTACTAAAATCGTGTCGAAGCCTAGAAAAACCAGTAGTTATTCTTTAGATAAATGCTTATTACGATTTTAGAAGTGTACAATTCAGCAATTTCGACAGGATGTTGCAATATACATCTCAAATTAGTGCGCGTAATTGAAAAATCTAGCAAAAAAATAGATATTTGACGTTTAGATATAGTAATAACTGAAAAATTTTTTTTCCTTCTTTTTTTTTCAATGAAATTTTTCAATGTTTCTGAATATGGACCTAAAAAAGAATGATAATAATAATAATCAATATTGTCAAAGGCAAACAAATCAACTTTATAAAATGAAATCACGATTATTGTATAGAATTTATTATTAATATTGTGAAAATATTGAATTTTTGTGTCTGAAAAATGTTTTTTTTTTTGTAGAATTTGTAGAGATACGATTTAGAGAGTTTTTGTGAGAATCAAGTTCCTTTTATAATATATATCATTGAAATTAATTTTTTTTCACGAGAAAAAATGGGAGCTTGTGGACTTATTTTTCACAAAAAAAAAAAAAAATAATAAAACAAAAAAAAATAGGAGACGTATTTGCTTTAATATAAATGACTTCCGAAAATTTTCTCCGTGACAAAGACTTTTTTTGGGAAAGAAAAAAAGGTCGAGAGTGCCGTCGTTGTTGTCGTGAATTATTAGAATTTTTAGCAAAATAATTTTCCTGAGGGTGCTGTAGTCAATAAATTTAGGGGATAGATAGATTTTCTTTTTTTTTTTTTTTTGCCAGTGGAATCGTTGCTATACGTATTATCCAGCGTTTAATCGTCGCTATAAATAAATATATATATATTATTATATGAAATATATATATATATATATATAATTGTTGAGAATTAGTCAGGATGTTTAGTTACCGTTAAAAATGAAATCAAGTTTCAATGGCTAGTTTAGCTCTCGTCATTTCTTCTTATTCTTCTTTATACTTCTTTATATTTATCGCTTTCTTAGATCGCACGAGATTGTGTGAACAAGATGAATTTTTTTTTATTTCGAAAAAAATCGGAAAAGCACGAGGAAAAAAAACAAAAAAGGAACAAAAATCAAAATATAAACAAATTGTGATTATTTAATATTTGGAAAAATGTTTTTTTTTAAATCTTGATACAAATATTAGTGTGTATAGATATATTACATAGAGAATGTAATTTTGAAAAATAAGATTTTTTCCGAATTTTCTCAAATTAGTGCTTAATGATGAATTTATTACTAAAACTGATCAGTACTCGACTGTGAAAAAAAAAACAAAAAAAACGACAATCGATATCTTTCCTCGTGCTTTAACCGCAAAAATAATTTTTTGGGGTCTTTTTTCTAATTTTACAAGTCGAGATTAAGTGGCTTGGTTAAATTTTTTTTTATGATTCTAAAAATAAAGACAGTGCGAAGTCTGTCGAATTTTTACACAATTTGTATATTTAAAGAATTGGACATTTTTTTGTGATTGATATATTTTATTGAAAGTTTGTTTCAAAGCCTTATCAATAGTTTAAGAAAAGAAAAATAGAAATTAAAAAAAATATTCGCGGAGAAGTGATGGGACATTGTCGCCTCTTCTTCGTCTTCCTTTTGAGAAGGGATTTTTTTTCGTTCATAAAATAGCTTTATATAGTTTTTATTTTTCAAGTAGTGCAATATTTAACTTCCACTAGTTGACGTAAATTTATTAAATTTCACGTCGTGCTTCTATTAAGTGAATATTCTTCTGATATAATCAGTATTTTTGCCGCTTGTCTTTCCGAGTAGTAGCAAAGTTCCTTCGTGAGCATGTTTTAAAACTCATTCGGAGAAAAATTTTTATTACAAATTGATAAAAATTGATTTTTGAGTTTTTTTTTTTTTGGTGATTTTTTAAAATGTAAGAAAACGTGCTTCTCGATAGGAGACAAAGATAGATTAGTAAATTTTTCGGGTCTGACGGATGACACAAGATTTAAATAACAGAGGTCTTTTTTTTATAATATATATTTTCTGTTAATTGTGTTATATCTACTAATTATTATAAACAAGAAAAAAAGAATAATATATCACCGTAACGATAATAATATTAATATATATATATGTGTAAATGATATATATCATTAAATGGGCTGTGGTAGAAACCTTTATATACTCGGTGCGCATCAAGTCGAAAATAAGTCATTATCCATAAATTTTCTTTATTTAAAAACAGAAAAAAAATTTAAGGATGTGATTTATTTTCGATGGAAACGCATTTATTATATCTTCAGAGCGCGACGACACTCACGTCTCACATTTTGTCACACAACGACCACCGTGCACATATTGTACCTTATAATTATAAAATAATTAATTACATATTAATTAGGGTCCGTTATATAATTGTCAACAAAAATAATGCTGTACCTATACTTGCGCCCACGGGCTCCAAATAACGATATATTGTATTTAATTAATATTATTATGATTATATTATTTTATCATTGTACGAGCTTTTTTTTTCTAAAAGGCTGTAAAAATTCAAACGCCGACTGTAAAATCGAATTGACGATGTAATTATTTCGTTGTTTCTCGTCGCACACCTGCGGTGACTGCTTCGAAGCGAACGCCTAATAATATAATTGAAAACATCATTTTCAAATTCCAAAGAAAAAAAAAATAACCCGAGATAATTTCAATCAAATTTTTAAAAACAAAATTTTAATGAAAAAATATGAAATAAAAATTTTGTTTTGTGATTTTCTTATAAGAATTGAAAATCGATTATAATTTTTAAGTAATTTGATTTTTGAAGAACTAGTTTTTCTTCATTTTTCCTGTTTTTGTCTAATTTTTTTTTTTTTAAGAAACAGTGAAAGAAATTGTAAAATTTCTTTTCATTTAGCAAAATTTTCGCCTTACTTTTTTGTATTTAATGTAAATTTTGAAAAATACAAATTTTCGTTTCATTTCTTAAATAATCAAATTCAGAATTGTATTTTTCAGAGAAATTAGAATTAAATTTCGAAATATTTCGATTTTGAATCAATTTTCAGCAGATTGATTTTTTTTTAGTGAAGTTTATTTGTTAAAAAATCGAATTCAACATTTTTTTTTCAAATTAAAAAAAATGTTTCTATTAAGTTTTTTTCGGACTTTTTTCTTTGTCATTAAAAAAAAAGTTTTGAAGATGGATTTTTTTTTCTTTGGAAACAATTTGAATTTGTGAACAACCCCCTAAATAAATCTTCTTTATTGAGTGTGCCTTTTTATCAATTATATTCATAAATAAAAATATTCACGAGATGTTTGTACGATTTGCTTCTGATATGGTGGAAATAGTAATAATAATAATAATTGTTAATCTTTGTAACTATGCCGTGTCACTGCTATACTATCCGTAATAATGTGTAATAAACGAATTTATTATATAGTGAAACTCTTTAGAATTATTATAAAAGAAATAATAATAATAAACGACGCGACAGCGCTTTCGAAGCAGGACGCAGAGGCGTTTTTTTTTAAATGTAATATTATTGCGTAGCTTTACTCTTAGTCCGCTAGTTAGACAAAAAGGAAAAGCGTTTAGACACTTGCTCAATAAGTAAAGAAACAAAAAAACAAAAAAAAAAATATGAAAAATTCGCTTTTTATAATCTAGAATCAATTGACGATGTGCACTACTTTTATGAATCGCGAGGCTAATCACTGCTGAGCTCGAATGTTGACTGATATTTACGAAGAAAATCTCATTTTCTTTCTTCGATCAATGAAAAAAAAAGAAAAAAAAAGAATACAAGAATCAAGTGATTTTTCTTCGTTTGTGATTAAATTTCTTATATTCGTCAATATGAAATTGTATTATTTGATCAATTATTTATGGAAAAAAAATTTTTTTTAATCTATTATTGTTCGTCTTTGTTTGTAAATTATTTCGCATAATTAATTCTCTCAAGAATAATTCTCTTGCTTGAATTCATAATAGACTTGAATATCTAATAAGTGTTTGAGGAAACTAGAAATCACTTTCAATTTTTTAATATTATATAATATACAAACTACGAAAGTTTATTGTGATAGAGATTTCAGCTTCTCAAAGAAAAAGAAAAAAAAATTAGAATGAACTTGTGAATTATCAACTGTTTTGAAAATTGTATAAGCAATCAAAAAAAAAAAAGAGAAAGAGTCTTTTTTTAAAATAAAATATTGTGATTAGCCCTGCCCAACAAAATTTTGATCTAATTCTGATATTTATGTATAATTCTTGTGATTTTTGTTTAAGAAAAAAATTCTTTAATTCTGTGTTTTGAGATAAATTTGCACGTTAAGCGTTTAGGCATTGCTTTCTGTTTTTTCAAAGAGAACAAGAAAATATATCCTAGTTGCTTGCCAATTGTTCAATGTCAATTTTATGGGAGATGGAAAAAAAATTACGAGCAATTCAAATTTCGACGAGCGTTATTTATTAATTAAAGAAATTTAAGACGCTCGGCAAAAAAGTAGAGTTAAGTAAAAAAAAAAAGAGAACTTTTGAGCTTAACGATATTTGCCTGTAAATCTCCTAATGTTTGTATCTTTAAATATATAGTTTTTATCATGTGATCATTGTCAAATCGAGTGATAATTTCAAAATTTGAAATTTCTTCGAAAAGATTAATTTAAAACGCTTTTCGTTCAAGACTTCGAGGTGCTTAATCGTTGATAACCAATAAGTTTATATTATTGTGGGAAAGAAGAAAAAAAGAAGCGAAGCAAAATGTACTTTGTGAGTACAATTCTTAAATTTTGAAGTGTTTCTATTTCCTATTATGATCGTTTGTACCGCTGTGAAAATAAATAAATAATAATTGTGTCGTTTAGACGACAGATAACAAAAGAAAAAAAGAAAAAACGAAAAAAAAAACATGGGTGATGACGATTACATTTTAACAATCCATTTTATGTATATCTTTGAACCTGCTAAAAATGATTGGCAGTTGCGTTTTATTCAAAGTGTCCTTTTCCTGTAAACTTGTTTGTCCCAAAAAGATGATAAATAAATGGTATCTTTCATGTTCAGATAAAAAAAAAAAATTGTTTTCTTTATCACCCTTAATGATTAAAATGCTTTTGCAAATTATCCAAATCCGTTTTCTTTGAAAAAATAGACAGGAGTTTCAACTTAAATCTTTTTTTTTTCTTTTATTTTATGATTCTTTTATATAACCTGACGTTTTCACTTGACATCAGAATCTTTTTTTCGTATTTACAGTTTTTCATTGCATTCAGTGTACATACAGCATACCGTGTGATAGAGATTATTAAAATGATGCGTCACGCTATTTTTTTTTAATGTCTCCTGTTAAAAATATACTCAAATATACAAACGAGTAAGTCCAGTTTAAAAATGATCATTCAACAAATGTATTTTAAGAGTTTTTTCTTCCTTGATGCGTTATTCCATTTAACTTAATATTTAAAAACTATGCTAAAAAATTACATTTTTAAGACATCGCTTAATTAAAAAAAATAATGTATTTATCAATTATTAGTAATTTTTTCGAAACAAAAAAATTGTTTGAATTTTTAAATATTCGCATGTCATTTTGATATGAACCTTTCAAAAAAACCTCGGATCAGAAAAAAAAATTAATTGTAATAAAAAGAAATAAAAAAATCTATTTTTGTAATTTTTGCTGCAAACTCGATTTCTTTTGATAAATATATTGTTTTTTAATAATATGTGAAATAAATTATTCACAAACGCATTTCTTTTTTCTTTTCTTTATTTAAGAAATAATGCAATTTTTTGTCTCTTGGACATTACCATCTGCTTTTTCAATTTCTGTCAATAAAGTGTGAAATATATCAGCAACAGACTGAAATTAAAGATATTTTTGTAAGTTCTTTTTTCTTCATCTAGATTTTAATTTTATTTGTGCGTAAAATTTTTAAAAATCAATTTTATTAAATTTGACAATGAATAAACATACCTCATTTTGTTTAGCACTAGTTTCAAGAAAGACAGCACGCCACGAATCGGCTAAGCGTTTTCCTTGTTCAGTAGTGACCATTCGATCTACATAAAGATCAGTTTTGTTTCCTACCAAGACAATAGGTACACTAGAACAATGAAATAGAATTAAAATTACAATTCTCTTTCGTCAGAAAGACTCACATTGCAAAATGATTAAAAAGAAATAATGTATATATATATTTAAAAGAAAGACTCACTGGACTTTGCCTGTAATATCTAGTAATTTATCATAAATGATTTGCACAACTTCGAAACTTTTTGCACTAGTTATACTATATACTAGAACGTAGCCATGAATATCCATCGAGTATTGAGTAGGAAATATACTGTACTCATCTTGACCGGCAGTATCGACCAGTTTAACTTCATAATCTTGGCTATTGACACGTGTGGTCTTTGTAAAAGCTGTAAAAGCAATTATTTTATTAACATACTCGAACAAATTCAGAACTCAATCATTTTTCTCCTGAATTTCATATATAAAATAAATAGTAAAATAAATAGTAATATTTTCCATGCACTTAATTATTATTAAGTGCAGATATAATTAAGATATAATTAATTATAGATTATTAAGTGCATATTATTTATTATAATAAAAATAGCAGAAAAGAAAAAAAATTAGAAATTTCTAAATTACGAAATGTATGCGCGTTTTATCGTCAGAACTTTTTCATTGATTACGTTAGGACTTAGAAATCGTTCTTCTCTGACGTAATCAACGAAAAAAAAAAGTAAGGTATGAAACTGTTTTAACAATAGAGGATTCAGAACGCGATTCCTGTCAGGGTCTACAGGAAATACTAACGGTGGAATTATATATCAGTGAAGTTGCGTGCAAGATACAAGTACTTCTTACTGTTTTCAATAGTGGGATCATAAGAGTCCACAAATTGTCCCTCGACAAACTGAATACTCAGTGAAGATTTTCCTGAAAAAAAAAATGATGTTTTTTTTCTTTTAGAAATTTCATTCCAAAGAATTGAAATTTTTAAATACTTTTCTAATATGTATTATTTATATTCAATAAAAGAAAAAAATAAAACTGAAAATCAACATACCCACAGACCTATAGCCCATAATGGCTATTTTCCTTTGTTTTGCTGGCATTTTGCAGCAGATGAGAAAAACTTAAGGCATACTGCTGAAACCTGCAATGAAATTAATAAATTAAAAATCAAATTATCTAAAATTTATAAAATAAATATTAAATAGCAGAGAGAATTGAAAAATTTTCATCAAAACAAAATCGATCTAAATGCATCTATAGAACATGTATTTTAAAAATTAATACCTAATTTAATGAATTCTGAATTTTCGAATGTAGGTCAAGAAAAATAACCTTTAAAGTAAAACGCATGTTCATGTTCTCGATAATTATTTTTTATAAAAACCACACGTTTTTTTCTCAGAAAGAAAAAAAAATATTAATTCATTAAAATGTAATTCTCCATTCTATAATATCTAGCCAAATATAGATTTTTATGAATTTTTAATCAATTATTTTTGTATACAATAAATACTAGTACAAATTTATTTATTTTCTTGTAAAACATTCGAGTCTGTTTTTATCATTACGAAGAATTTTTTAACCTGTGACGTTCTTAAAAATGCATAAATGCTTGAAACAGGTCAATGAGTCAAATTTTTATTTTGAAAATAAAGCAAAATAAAGTTTCCATTGGCATCTACGTCTTGGAATAAACTGCAATGTTTTTCGATAAAATGAACTGTCATAACAGAAAAAAAGGTATGCTATTCATTGCAAGAATTACTTTTTTTTTTGTTATTTGCTGTTAAGATATCCTTGGGTATTTTTTCGTGGTAATAAGCAAAGAAGAATGATAACGGAAGCACAGTGAAAAGCGTATAAATATTGTTCACAACGCACTAAAACGTATATACGGTTCTCTCACTTAACATCAATTGACACTAAAAATTATTGGATATTTCACTATGTATTTATTATTACACCAAGAAAATGGGAGTTTCATAAAAACTGTTTTAATGCATTGAAAGAAAAATTTACAAAGCGTGTATACGCGATAATGGAAATTTGTATATATGCACGTAATTAAAATTCACGTTTACATTCACAAAGTTTACATTAGTAAAATTTATAGTAAAAACGTAACGTGTCTATCACGCAAACGCAATTTACAGCTGCCCACTCACTAAAAACACTGTGTGATGCACTGAACAACACAACTATAGCAATTTTCTCTGTGTAGAAAAAATACACGACTATTGGCAACAATGAATTAGAAGTAAACATAACCTTAAAATTCTAAGTGGATTTTACTTTTATATTTGATTGAAAAAAGCTTAAAGTGCTTAAAAAGAATAAACATATTAAAATATATATTATTAAACAATTATTTCAGTCGAAATTCATTAATTTGAGTGAAGAAATAAGGTAGATTTGTTAAAAACTCCAATTGTTAGTTTTACCTGTATTTCCAGTGCAGTGTATCACAGTTACAATTACCATGCTGAAAAAAACTTTCTTGAGTACTAATTATTTAATTATATTAAACAGTAATACTTAAATTCTATTATTTTTATATAAAATAATCTTTTAACACAATTTAATCTTTGACAGTTGCAGATTGCAAGCTTCTGGCCGACCCCACAATTTGTGGAAGTTCTAAGAGAAGGTTAAGTCAAGTTTACATGAAATTTTTCAGCAGCGCCATATGCGGACAAAGTGGAAACTAACGTTAAAAAAAATACTTTGGCGCGAAATTTAAATTGATGAGAAAAAACTAAATTTTATTTATAGAATTTAATTTTTTATACAGTCAATTCTAAAATAACGTCTGCTATTTGAAATTAAGATTAATTAAGTAGGATAGATTAAAAATAAAAACGTTAGTGAATCATAATAATGTATTTTGTTTTGAAGCTTAACACTTGATTTTTTTTTATCATTATATACACATACGCGATTATTTATTATACTTAAATGAATGGGTAAAATAAGATAAACTTAAGTGTACGCTAAAAAGATGAAACCTATTCAGAAAATACTTATTTTGCTCTTAAGAATGAGCATTCTGATTCACAAAGTCATTTCAATTATGTTGAATGTTTCATGTTACTAGGAATAATTTAATTTGACAATCATTACACTTATTTTACGACGCTTAGTAAACTTTCAAAGTGTAAGATGTACATTCAAGTTTATGGGGAAAATCTTTCATTTACAGACAATTTTTTCTCTCACCAGAAGTAATATTTTTCATTTTCATTTAAAATAAAAAAGAAACGAACAAATCCAAAACATAAATATTAAAAACATCTATAAAAAATGCTGACGTCTCAAAAATATTACTTCTGAATAAGAGATTTCGTTTTCACTGGAACGTGATATTTTAAAATGGATATGAATTCTGTATCGCTTACTTGCTAGTTGCTTTCTCTGAGTTGATAAAACATCGACAAAATCATTGAATTTATTTAAATTAATATCACTCAAAAATTTATAACGATTATTTCACAAGGTGTAATATTTTATAGTTATTGAAACACCCTATCAGTTGCAGTTAATTATTTAAATTAAACTATCACTAGTGAATACAATATACTAATTGAATTCCTTAATTTTAATTTAACAATTAACATATCAAATTTTTTCATTTCATTGAAAAATCATTCAATTTCTGATTTTTCTTCTTTTTTATAATACAAAGAACTTTTTTCAGAAATAATCGTGATGAATTTTTCGTGATAAATTGTCGACACTTGTTTTCAACTTTGATAAAAAAAAAAGACGAAAGATTGATGACAACAGGAGACTTCTTTTCATTAGTAACTTTCAGATTTAGTATCCGCTCGCTCGAACTGTTCGCCTTATCACAGTCATTAGTTTAGTGTGAAGGATTAGACGAAAGTGCAGTCAAGAGCATTACGTCGACCAGCGATGCAAAGCTTTCATCAAGTTTTATTCAATTTTGTTTGAGATTTTGTTTTATTCAGTTTTTTTAAACAACGTTTAATGGCTGGATTGGTTAATATTACCGTGTTTCAAGCCTTATCAAAAACGTGTTAATCGTCAAACGTGGTTTGAATATTGATAAAAGTGTCATTGTCGGTTTTTGCGAAAAAATTTTGTTTTCTTTTTTCCGTTTTTTTTTTAAGGAGTAGATTGTTGTGTGAGAATTGTGAAAAGAAAAATTTCTTTAATTGATTATTAAAGCTCGAGCGAATGAGCGAATGAAATTTAACTGTACGTTATGGATTGAGGCACTCCGTTCACTGTTTTCGATTTTAAAACATCATTCTCATAGGACATTATCGTCTCCTTTCCATTTTCAGTTACTCTGAAACAGAAATTTTTCAATTTGTAAATAAAAATGATTATTCTTAATTTTTTTGTTTGTTTTAAGAATTTATCTTACTTCTTAGTGGTGATCTTCTTTCCGTTAATAAATCTCGTGGACGTACTGGTTCGCTTCATAGAACTTCCACTGCTGCTAGTTCCGCTAAAGGTGTTAACTGTATTAAATGAAGTGAAATTTCCACCTCCTCCATTTCCGTTACTTATCAAATTTCCAAAATTGAATGGTGCGAACGGCGAAAAGAAAGATGTGCTTAAGCTATTGTTACTAGAATGACTGTGCCTGTTTCCTCCCCATATATTTCCACCAAATCCTAAATACAAAAAGAATTCAATTAATTAGTAATCAAGATAATAATTTGAATAGAATAAAAAAATCATTAGTAACATTTGAAAAAATTAGAAATTAAAGTGGAAAAATGATAATAATAATAAAGCACCTCCAAATAGATCTTCAAATGGTGTACCACCGAAAAATTCTCTGAAAACATCCTCGGGATCTCTGAAAACGAATGTGTTGCCAAAGACGCCTTCAAAGTCGTCCTCGTGACGTCTCTTGCCTCCTGGCATTTGAAGACCTTCCTTTCCATGCTTATCATAAACTCGTCTCTTTCGTTCTGAAATAAAGAATTATTAAATTAAAAATTATTTTCACAAAATATACAAAAACAATTTTCAAATTTGTTTTCAACCCATTTTTTTATTTTATTTTTTTAAAGCAATATTATGCAGGCTAGTTAGTTCACGGAAAGAGGTCAAATTTCCTTGGAAGTCCACTGCAGCACTCTAAATTCAAGAGAGAACATCTTTATAAAATTAAAAAAAATATATTTTATTTAAAAAAAATATATATTGAATAATAAAACACGACCTGATTCGTATACAATTTGAAAAAAAGAGACGACAACAAAATCGAAGCAATCAAAAAATATTTTCTACAAATACCGAAAGATTTTCTCTCCTTTAGGAAAATTAAATAAGTTTTGTTAAAAGACGAGAATAGCAGGGCAAAAGAAAGCATAGTTTTTTGTTTTAATTATTATTATTATTATGGGTAGGTAAACGAACCAAAAAAAAGAATAATGGTATTAAAAAAATTAAATCTTTTCGAATATTTAAATGTCTCTGACACCGATCGTGAGAGAAGCTTTAAGAGTGAGGCAATTCGAATTTTTTAAAATGATTATTATATTAAATATTAAATCCCCTTAAAATGAAGACCTTTTTTATTTTAAAAGAAAAAAATGTTCTGCCTTATGATTTAAAAAAAACAATTTATCACAAAGATTTTTGGGGATTATAAATTAAAGGATGAAGAGAGTAAACTAGAACCCCCATTTTCTTTTAAACAATCTATTGACAGATTAAATTGTCATTGAATTCTATTTCAAATTATAGAGAATGATTAGAATAGTGTTTGTATCTTTAGAATCTCGAATTCAATCACTATAACTTTATTTTACCGTCAGGTCAATTTAATCAATGAAACGTTTTTCATGAAAAATTACATAAGAAAAATAAATCTTTTCCGCAATCTCATAATTGAAAAATAATAAATCTAAAAACTATAGATTATAAAATCGAGATTTTCTGATGCAAAAATTAAAAATACTTTGAAAAAAAGTCAAATTTAGAAAAAAAAAAGCTAAATTAAAAAAAAATTAAATCACAAGGGTTTGAGAAAAGGTTGATGCGGGAATAAAGGAAATTTAAAACAATGCTTTCAAATGAAATTGAGGCAAAAAAAAAGAAAAAAAAAATCGATGAAAAAAAAAAGAAAAGAAAAAAATGAGAATGCGAATAGTCTCTAAATGGAAATTCTAGACTTTTCGCATTTTTTTTTCTTATCGTGAGCACCGCTTGACACTCTTAAAGTTCTTTTGTGACGGTGTACCGAAATATCGCTGGAAAGGAGAATCAAAGAAACTCCTATAGGTGAATCCACGGCCTGGTCTCGAGGAAGCCTTCTGATACAATCGTTGATCGTAGTTTCTCCTTTTGGCATCTGGATACCGCGAGATACATCATGACAATCCGGGAACAAACAGATTTTTTTTTCGTTTGATTCACAGAATCCTTGCATTATAGCGATTATCAATTTTTCTGTTAATTTTTTTTTAAATCAATTTTCAATGTTTGTTAATTCTTTTTTTAGGTATATCAAATTCAGAATTCTTTTTTCTAATCAGTTAATTTCAATTGTTTCCAATGATTTTATAAAAAAAAATATTTTTTTTTCCTTTAGAATATTATTTAAACAAATATTTTTCTCTATTTTTTTTAAATTTTGTTTTAATGAAAATAATGTACTTTCGCAAAAATTTTCTTTAATCTAAAAATCTGGAAAAATTATTATAGTCAATGATTTCTTTTTTATCGATTTCCATTATTGGAAAAATTAATTGTCCTGTAAATTATTGATGTAAGAGAGAAGAGAAAAAATAAGGAAATGACAATGGAAAATACTGGTTACATTTTAGATGAAGTTTGCTGTTCGCAAGAGGGTTTGCAATCGATATTTGTGTTTGCATGGGCGCATGTCCTTGTTCAGGTTTGAACATCAATCAACTTTAAAATGTCTTTATCGACGCCAGGAACATTTAATGATAATAAAAACTTTATACTGCAAAGTGTCTTTATGCACGCTTAGGCACTCTGAGAAAAAAAATTCCCACCCCCTCAATCATCAAAAGATGATTTCATGAAGATAAAGAAACGATTTAATTCTCAACTAGATTTTGATGAAAATTATTTTCAATTCTGAAAACTAATTTTCATCTACGATATCATTTGCATGAACAATTTTAAGTTTTCACTAAATTCTCTTCGCAATTCCAAACATTTTTCTTCATATTATCGAATCTTGCAAATGTAAGATTTGAAAAATGATTTTATGGTCCCTCAGTCTACTTTCTAAGAACGAATTTCCAGTAATTTGAAAATATAATTCGTGCCCGAGAACTATATCAATATAATCGAAAAAGAAAATTATAAATAGGTTGAGCATTGTTTTATAGTTATGGATTTATTTATAAGCTATTGAAGAATTAAATCGTCACGGAACGATTGCCAAAACGAACGCACATTGTGGATGTTTAAAACTATTTTCTAGCACTCTAATTTAATTCTAATCACGTTGAACCTGATTAAAGCTTTAATTCAATTATAACTATTAAGCGCTCAACAATTATTGACACACCTTTGCATCACACATCTACATCTAAATCTATTGTCATCAAAGCCTCTACATTCAACTATTAAAATTCCTCTTTCATTTGTACTTTTACTTTACCTATTACGAATTTAATCTGAATTTTTTTCAATTTTGTATTTCAATTTTTTTCTGTATTTTAAAAATATAAATTTTGTTTTAATTTTTTCTAAAATTCAACAAAGTCAATTGGAACAATATTTTACCGTAAAACAACAAAACATTTGATTAATATTTCGGTAACAAAATTATTTTAGCCCAAAAAGAAAATTTTCCTTATCTTAACATTTTGTTGGAATGAAGCAAAATATTGTTCCAACAAAAACGGTTCGATTGCACAAATATCATCAATCAAATGTTTTGCTATATTGAAGTTTTAATTTTTCCTCTTTTTACTTTCCAATAAAAAATTTTATCTCAATATTCATATTTTTACTTTTAAATTCGAAAATTTTTTTTTAAATTCGTTGAGAATCCAAAAAAAAAGGAACTGCAAGGACTATCGAAAAGCTAATGCAAAGCATCTGCCATGTAATATCAAAATGAGTGAAAAAATGCCAACGATTATAAAAAAAAATCTTTCAAAATCTTACCATCAATTAAAACTTCATAGGCTTCTGAGATCTCTTTAAATCTTTTCGTCGATTCTTCTAAATCTTCAGGATTTTTGTCTGGATGCCATTTGAGGGCCAATTTTCTGTACCTGTGAAAAAAAGACCACAATTAATAAACGATAAATATTTTCTTATCTACTAAAAATTTACATATATTTGTATTTGTTTCTTAAAGGGCTCTTAGTCCAGGAACTTGATTTTTGTTAAATAAATAAATATTTTCATTTTCTGTAAAATCTATTTCAATTTATTTTTATTTTCTTCTTCAAATAATAAATAAATAAATATATAAATTAATTATCGAAAAATTTTTCTCGCTCTCACATTAAATTTGAATTCAACAAAAAGCAAAATCGTGCGCAAAGAGGAGAGAGACAATTTACGAATATGTGTATAAGAAAATGTTACGCGGAGCAGGAAATTCGAAATTAGATTGCTTTGTCCCTTTTTTAGACAATGAATTCTGAAAATTCATCCAACATTGGACTACACCAGTTATGACAAAGTTTATTTTGGTAGTAGGAGGTTTCTCTCTGTCAGTGGCTGTTCGCGGTGCCACGACCGTGAAACAGGTCACAGACCTTTGAGAATAACCTCGAATGCACCTCGGATGTACCACTAATGCAACGAGAGAACATTGAGAGAGGAAAAAAGGAAAATGAGAGAGAGAAAGAAAGAAAGAAAGAAAGAAAGAAAGAGAGAGAGGATTTAACATAATAAAAGGCTTGATGATTTTTCTGTTTCCAACTCGAGCACGTGTTTCTTTTAAATAGAGTTTTAAATCCTCCCGAGTTCACTGAACTACATTTACGTATTCGTCACTCTCAATTATTGTCAAAGGACCAAAAATTGCATCATTTTTATCACCGGACAAAAAAATCCCATTCTTCGGTCAATTTTCAAAATTTTTAAATTTAAATTTAAAAATTCATATAGAAACTTTTTAGCGAACAAAAAGGAGAACCCTCCCCCTCCTTCAACAATTTTCATCGCAAATGAAAAATAAATTCAAAATTGCCATGAAAATTAGTTTTCAAATTTTCCTGACAGAAAACTACGAATTTTTAAAAAAAATCGAATGATATAATGTTTAAAAAACATATTTCATTCAATATCAAAAATTTCCCTGCGACAAAAAAATTAATTTCCCTGAATTATGACTAACGTGTAATTGCTTATTCCCTATTTTTCATCATCGAAAAGTAGCAAAAAATAATTGGTCCAATTAAAAATAATTTTCGAATATGGAATATTTCACACCGAATACACTTACATATTATATTTTTAGTGTAACATAAAATTTCATGGTGTAATTTTCTCTCCAAATATAGATCAAAGAAAAAAAAATTGTTACTTTACGAGAATAGCTTATTGAACAGTATATATACGCAAGTAAAGGAAGAATCTTCAATAAAAGTCTACACGTGCCATTAATCACTGGTTTGCTTTCAGAACTCTATCAATTTTCACGAGAGAGAAAGAAAGATCGAATCAGAAGCGAAGAAACTGTTACAAACGTTTACGTTGATTGATCGAAGAGTTCAAACTTCAAGCAAATAGAAAAGATCTCTCTAAATTATGCCATTACAATATTCAATTGTGTATAATATCCCTCTAGAAAGTTACATTTTCATTTATAGAATAAATAAATACAGCAATAAACAATTTTCCACGCACAAGATAATCAAACAATTACGAGGAATATGCTTCAAATGAATATTAATACTATTTCCAAAAAACAACGTCATTAAAATATATATCGAGAAAAATTCAAAAAAAAGAAAAAAAATTCAAAAGGGTCAAAATAATTTATTTTGGAAGCATATATAAATTTTCCACAGCCTCATCATGAATACTTAAAGAATGAATACGTTCTAATTTTGGATAGAGACAAGAAAATGAATGAATATTTTTATCATCAGGAATTATGAAACTCGATTTTACGTTATTTGAGAAAAAAAGGCACGTAAAATCTTTTTTTAAACATACATTGGTTAATTAAAATACCGGCAATAATTTTAGACTGTCCATTAAATATTATAACATTTCTGTTTTTAATTTAAAAAAAAATTTTTTTTATAGTTTGATATAAAATTGCAATTTTGTTCTGAAATAAATAAAAATAAAAATTATTGAAAGTATTACAATGAAAAAGAGATTTTCTCTTTGTTTTGTTTGAAAGAATTCATCATTTTGCGTTTATCGAATCAATGATATATTAATAAATTATTGAAAAATACTCACGCTTTCTTGATATCGCCGCTCGAAGCTGTCCGCGAAACATCGAGGATTCTGTAGTAGTCAACCATTGTCCCTGTCTTCTCAATTGAGTGTCAAGTCTTAGGCAACCACCTGTCGGAACAATTGCAACGTAACGTTTATTTATCGCTATTAGTCGACACCGATCCATTCGTGGCCAATTGGCAACGATCCGATATATGCGAAAAACGAGCGATTGAAAATGCTCTCGAAACAATGATTATCATTTCATACATTCTAAATATGAATCTTTCAAATTCTTCACAACAAAAGAATCCTTTATAAATAAAATACACAAAACTCGACTTTTAGGGATTCCATATTTCTAAATAGAATTCTTTATTTTTCTTTATTTATTATGTTTTTTTATTGAAAAATATTTTTTCATAAATTTCTTTCTGGCATTTTCAAAAAGTCATTTTTTTCATATACGAAAGGACATTTAACAAATTCTAAAACTAATAATGAAGACAGTGGAACCTCAATAAGTCGAAATTTAAGGAGAATTAAAAGCAGTGGAACCTCGATTATCAAAATTAAATTAAAACATCTTTAAAATTGTTTTGAATTTCAAAACCGTTTTGATAATAGTTCAAAATATTATCAAAAATTCCAAACTAAATCAAAACTTCTTCAAAACAGTTTTAAAGAAGTTTTTATTTAATTTGGATAATTGAGGTTCGACTGTAAAAGATTAAATCAACATTTAACGAGGTTTCACTGTATTTAAAAAAACTATTAACCAAATATTCTTAAAATAGGTTCCACTGTATTAATAATTAATAATAATAATTATTATTATTTATAATAATAATAATTATTATTAATAGTAATAATAATTATTATTATAATTATTATTAATAATTATTAATAATTCCAAATACCTAATTTCAAAAATTAAAAATCCCATCAACTCGGAATATTTTCAAATTCTGAAATAAGAATTCTGGCTAAAATTAATTTTCCAATAGTAAAAATTTATTCAAACTTCAATTTGCCATAAAAGGGATAATTTTTTCTTCAAAGAACTTTAATTTACTCATACATAAAGACTCCTAAACTAACTAAAAATAAACAAAAAAACATCAATTTACTTAACTAACAAAAAAAAAAAAAAAACTCCAATCTACCTAAACAAAAAGCCGCTCTCGTATTTACTTTAACAAAGACTTCAATTTACTCGCATTCAACTATTTTTCCTCTCACGGAATCGAACCGAGTTTCATAAACTCTAAAGTGGATTAATCTCAAAAGAATTTTATAATCCAGAATCCGTCATGAGTGTCGAAGTTTATATGGAATTTCACTCGAGAAATTCACAAGTGGCTCTTATATGAAAAATTGTCACAAAAAAATTTTTTAATTTATTGTTGCGTGTAGTGAATTAAACCAAATGAAAATTTTCACAAAATTTCTACATTCTTATTATATTATTTGAGAAAGTATTTTTTCTATTACTGACAAGTATATTTATAATAAATATATCAATTATGTGGAAAAATGGAATATATTGACAATTTTTTTTTCTTTTTTTTATCATTACCGTTATTAGTCGCGTAATAAATACAAGCATCCCGCAAGCACATTGAATTATAAGCTAAGAGCCGAGGTCACATAAGTTCGAATGGTGCATTTAACGACGTAATAACACTATATTAAAAACGGACGTGAGCAAATAAGTTGCAATGTAATAATACTGATAAGAACCACCCAACGTAATTTAATTCCACTTTTCCAATATAACATAAAAGAAAAAAAGAATCGATTCAGGTATCATACTAATTATTATAATTATATAATGCCATATCCGCGAGGGAGAAATTCTATTCAACTATAACTCGTGTAAACTTATTTTCACATGTAACATTAAATTATATCTAATTACGAAATCAAATTTTAATTCCAATAATATCATTACTAAAAGGGGTGAATCGTTAAAAGAAAAAAAAAAAATTCCGAATGATTTCCAAAGCGAATCAAATATTAATCAATATTTTCTTAATTTTATTATTGTCGGTACTTTCTAAATTTTTTTACGATTTGAATCATACTTTTTTATGTTTTAATATAGAAATAATAAATAAATAAACAATAATTATAAGTTTTGCAAGAGGGAAATTAATGGGACTCTCCTTTTTCTGAATCAGTAGAAACTTACTAATTACGGTATACTGTTGAAGCTAATAATTAACAAAATATTTTTCAATCTCGATTCAAATATTGAAATAATGGAAATGTTTCCATTTGAGTGAAGGGCCCAGGTAAACAAAAGAAATAAACGAGGTTAACCGTTATCAATCAGTCGAAATAGTACTTACAGTTTCAAATTGAAAAAAAAACCCATTACAGTTTTCAAAATATCAAACATTATTATATATTTCCCAATTCTTTTATAATTTTTTCTCCATACAAAATCTTTAAAAAAAAAATTTTAGAGTTCTAACATTTATAAAAAATACATAAAAAAAAATTCAAAATTTTTTATAAATATAAAACAAAAAAATGTAATAGAAAATAATTATATAAATGTAAAACAACCAAAAATTTAATAGAAAAAATAATTCATAAGTTGTAATAAATAATAAAATAATTGTTATAGTAGAAGAAAAATTTACCAGAAAACAAAGAGAGAGGAAATTAATAAAAAAGGCAACAATAGAAAATAATTAATAACTTGTAATGAATAATGTAACAATTTTTATAGTATAAAAAAATTTAATGGAAAATAGAGAAAAAATTTTAAAAATTAACAAAAAAGCAACAACGGTTGCTTTTTGTAATAAATAATATTTAAGTACTTATAACTTGAATATAAGTTGTAATAAATAATATAATTTTTATAGTAGAATAGTAGAAAAAATAATATAGAAAACAAAGAGAGAAAAAATTAATAAAAGAGCAACAATTTTAAGGAGAAAGTAAATAAAAAATTTCCAATATAAATTAAAGGAAAATTATAGAAGAAAACTTAAAAAAAAATGAAATAGAAAAGATTTTACGAATGCTTAACACGTGTGGATTCAATGAAACACACAGAGAGTGCGAGATATAGTAAAAGTCATTTTAAATTATTCATCGTTTCTTACAGGTTAATTTTACGTCAATATACAGGAAATCGAGTATTTACTCATTTACACTTCGATAAGAAATATATATATAATTTTTATATAAACGCGCAAGTGGAACAAAATCGAGAACAAAAATTTGTATATTGACCAAACAAAGACATTACCTAATACATATATTATAATTACTAGTTGAAATTGAACAATATATTGTATACCGCAATGAAAATTCTAATTCGAAATAATACAATTTCTTATATGGATAAATTCTTATTCATATCACGATTAAATCAACGCACGATTGCACGCATAAATTACGAAACTAACAACCTAACAAATTCCTATAATATTAACACACGTGGTCATTTGTTTCTTGTCCTGGATCAAACTGACAAAGCAAAAAAAAAAAAAA
>JUFY01023745.1:0-55356 GCA_001855655.1 Leptopilina clavipes | reverse complement strand
AAAGCAAAAAAAAAAAAAAAATCAGTAAATTATATTTTACATAATAATTTTCCCGATTCCCTCCACCATCACATTTTTTTTGTACGTTCGTCACGATTAATTTTTAACTTTTGCTTTGCTTCTTCAAAATTAATAATTGCAATGAAAGTTTTATTTTATTATACAAAATTTCTATATTATCTGTTAAATATCAGATACATTTTCAATACGTAATGTTTATTTAATAATAGAATTTTGATACTTATTGGAAATGAAAGGCTTTCTTTTTACTAAATTCTATATTGTAGTGAAAATTCTAACGATTTAGAAATTGGGTTAAAAGAAAATTCGTCCAAATTGTTTGCTAAAATGCCATGCAAATTTGGCGGATAATCTTTGCTGTATCAGTTTAAGAAGTAAAGGGAAAATTTGTTAAATCAGTATACAAATTGACACGATTTGAAAAAATTTATTCCAAATTCTGTTCTTGATTCAAAGATGCAAAATAATGGACCAACTTTTATTGCATTACTTCCGTAATGCACAATTTTGGATGATCCGAAATATTTGGTCCTAATACCACAACTAAGTTTAAGATTTGTTTTTAAAATTTTCTATAGTAGTTTTAATCCAGAAAAGGAAATGTTCAGTAGCTTTGAGTATTTTCTGCACTACCCAAAATTACTAGGGCCAATTTTCTTTTCATGCATTACAACAAAATCAAATTTAACTAAACTCCTGTTTTCGAAAACTGGCAAAATTAGCAGATTATAAGCAAACCTGCCAAAATCTCATCAACAAACACCCTCGAGACAACTTACAAAAGTACAAGAGAAGCGTCTAATAAACTTCTAAAGCAACAGTATTGAACTCGATCCAAAATCCAAATTATCGTACTGAAAATCTTCTCTTTTCTTTATTCCTTTCACTGTATCCAAATAACATAATGAGAGAGAGAGAATCTCATCGCACAACAATAATCAAACTATATTCTGACATTTTTACATAACAAAAACAACAACAACAAAAAATCAGGTTACTACTTGTTTGCACCGCGAGAATAATATGCGAAATTCAACATTGGCGGAAAATTGCTTCCTGCCTTTTTGACGTCAGGGGAGAATATCGTTGATCTTCGGAAAACTCTCTCGCGCGCGCGGGATATTCAGATGAGAGTCAAAGACTGGGCCAACGAAATATTCTAAAGTTAGATACACTTCGTATCCAGAATAGAATGAAACGCGGAGGTGGAGGTCACTCCGTTATCCTCCACTCTCATATATACGAAAGCAACACTTATTGCCACCCGCTTTGACAGCAAACTGATGAAGAGAAGGACCCAATAACCGAAGATGAAAATTTATCACGATAGAAGTAGAGAGGGATTGGCAAAAATAATCGAGGAGAGGGGACAAGCAAAATTATTCGCATCGCAGTTATCACTTTCTATACCATAACCACCTTTACTAGTGAGATATATGAATTTATTTACACCTGGTACAAATTTTCGATTAATGCACAACAATTTGGAGAATTCCCTAAAGGTTTATTCACCTGTTGATAAGGGTTTCAAAAAAATTCCATATTTGTAAAGTTTTTTAAATTTACGATCAGAGTGAATACATAAATACTTATTCTGATTAATACTAATTAACGGTAATACCAGATTTAAACCAAGTTTTCGTATCTTCGGATGTTTAGAAGAAACAATTTTTCAGATGATGATGATGATGAAGAAAAAATGATTGAAAAAAGCAATTTATTAACTGTTTTTATTCCATTGAAATGTAGGTATTTTGCATCAGTGACCTTACGAACATTGAGAACTATATGTAAATTCTATCCCACCTATTTTTAATAGACCTACGGTCAACGGAAACTAGTTGCATAAGTATTAAAACTGTCATTTGAAACTAATATAAAATTCACATAATCATCTTAATATCAATATAATTCCCTTCTATTATTCACTGATGATGATGATGATGAAAAAAACGAAAAACATAATAATCATCATCTCGGCAAAATTTTCATTTCATCTAAATCTATTCCAATGATTCACCTTTCTTCCAAATAATAATCAATCTTTATGGTTCTATGAATCTATCATTCATACTCTCATGCAAACATATAATATTTGTGAATTATTTTATTTTTACATCAGTCAATCTTTAATTTTGTCTCATTTATATACAAATCTTTTTTTCAATTTTCCTTTGTAGATGAAAAGATTAGATTTAAGATTAAAAAAAAATAAAAATTTAATCTCAGATATTTCAAGAATTTTAATAGAAACTAGCATCTTTTATGGTTGAAGATTGAAGAAAAAAAATTCTAATTTGATTCAAATAGCAATAGAGAGAAAATGTTGTATTGCTATTTTTTTGTGTTCAGCTTGACAAACCAAGTAGTATATGTATAATAACGGTAAAAACAACGTTCAAAACGAATCTGTGCAGGATATCTGAACTCCTATATTATGCCACCTGAATCAGCTATATATTTTTATTTGTAACACTATGCGGATAATTATCCGACAGGTCACGTGTGTCAAGAATAAATTTTCAAACTCGAATGTCTATTATAGAGAGAGAGAGAAAGAGAGAGAGAAAAGCGGTAAAAAAGCATTAATTGCAAAGAACAAACAAAACCAATTCTACATGTACCTACATTTCATTCCACAACGGTAATAATATAAGAAGAATAAACACTGATTAGAACCGGTGAAAGCGTAAATATTTCAAAATCTTTACCTCCATAATGAGAAAAATACTACAGAACTTTCTATTTTTTTTTTATTTTACTTGTAAGTAGAGAAGTTCTAAAATTGATTATATCTTTACAAGAAAGAAGAAGAAGAAGAATTGAAGTTATGAAAAAAAATCCGCCTTCTTTATAAATAATTAATAAAGTGGAAAAAAATTGTCATTGTGGCGAAAGATAAATACAAGTACAAGCAGAAAAGTTTAGATGTGAAAAAATTATATATAGTAAGACAAGGTTGTAGAAATTATTGAATGAAATATGAAAAAACGTGTGTTCGTTATAGGTTGACGTGTGTTTCTCTTTCATCTATTCCGTAACTTCTAAGGTCTGGCTTGAAATTATAATAAAGAGGCCAAAGCCAAAAGTCTCGCTATTATTCTGAGTCATCTTAATTTTGGATTTGGATTTGGTCTATCATATTCTGAGTACGTGGGTTGTCGTGGGCGACTTTCCAACCACGGCACCTGAGAAGATTTCAGTATTCTATACAAATTGAAAAAAAAAAACTTTTCTTCTCGCACATAAAGTATCTTTTGCTTCATTGAAAATCGATTTTATTTTGCCCTGACTGTAATTAACGGTTACGAAATGCCGTTTCATCGATCGAACTATTAGTTTACAAATGCAATCAATACTTAAGGGATGCAATAACAAACTTTGAATTAGTATAAACCTATATTCTAAAGAGAGAGACGCCCACACGGGGTTCTACCTTCACTCTATTGGTTATACTTTTCAAGGTCACGAAACGACAGCCAATCGTCTTTTCGAGTCTTCAAAAGGAGCCAATCAACTTTTAGTATCCCAAATACCTGAAGTTGGCATCGACACTGAACGTCGAAAGAAATCAAACCATTTTTTCAAAGATTATAGCTTCAAATGCCCTGATTTTTGCCCTGAAAAGTTTCAAAACCTTAGGTGAATGGAAACAGTGACATTAGCGACATTTTTATCCCTGAAAACCCCAAAAAAAATATTTTTCGACGTCAACTTCAGAGATCTTATCTACCAATACTTCTAGCAACAAAAAATCAAAACAAAAACCTTCAGTACTAATTTGACTTCTGGTTTAAAATTTGATCCGACATTATTAACGTACAGACATGAAATATTTCAATTCTGACAGGTCTTGTTCAACTTAAGGTCCAACTTAAGGTGGTTCAGACAGAACCTTAAAATGAAAAAGTGGTTTTTAATCAAAAAATCCTTTCCCGAATCAATGTAATGAGTTCCCACATACGAAGAACAGATTTTTAATTTTCTTCACATATATTGATAAAGATACGAACTCTATTTACCCGCCATAAATTATTCAATTAATTAAAGGCACTTAATAATGAGAAAGTAAAATACTGCATGCAATTTATTTCAAGTCAACACGAAGTTAAAAAATATTAAATAGATATTATTTTCAGATTGTATTTTAAACCAGTTTCTGTGCTTGTTTTCTTTTATCAGAAACTACACGACTTTAACTTAAATATGACATCATTCGCGAATTTCAGAAAAACGCGGATCTTAATCCGGATTATAAATTACAAGCTTTACTGTTCTGTTACTTTATATACCTTTTAGAAACATGGTGTAAAATGTAATACAATTATAAAAAAAAAAAAAAAAAAAAAAAATATGTTAAATTGATTATGATTCATGATTTTTTGTGCCTTGAATTATATTATTGAATAACTGTATATAAATCGTTTTGATCATTAAAGCATCAATCAGAAAAATTCTAACGATTGAAAACTATTGAAATCTTTTACAATCCAATTAATGGATTTTAGCATCGCAATAATTAAGTAATTATCTTTTTGTAAAGGGAAATTAAATTCATATATATTTTATGGCAAATTCATCATCGAGTATATATTCTTCATTTGGAGTGGAAGCCTTTTCAAAAGAAGTGATTGACCTCTAATTAAATTTTCCCAAGAAGCTTATAGACCTACTGCGTGAGCTGATCATCATTTCCACCTGGAGGCAATGGGTCACCCAGATCAGGGATGCGACTACATCGTCATTAATGATGATCAATAATCACTTCTCTTATTGAAATTAAAAAAAAAATCTCCAATTCGATATTAACCAGCAACAAAAGCTTCTTGTTGATCTAATCTGGGGAAAATTTATTAAAAATAAAAATTCAAGAGGAGTGTCCTGATTTGCACAACCTTGACCCAAATGACAAATCAAACTAGCACATTTCATATCGCGACCGACAATATGCTTTTTAAGGAAGACAGTATTTTCAGATACATAAAGTCCCTGACCTTTTTAACAAAGTTTCACGAAAGTCAAAGTCGTTGATTACTTTTGGTAAAATATATATAAAGACGTTTCTCATTTTTCACTTATCCAAATTCAAATTCACAACTCGTACGTCAAGATAATAAAAAATCAACCACGAATTTCAGAACAATTCCCACGGTCTGAAATTACGATGATTTGCATATTCCGTCAACAATACTAAGAAAAATGCCCCAGACAGAATTTTTTTTTGTCGCATCTTAACCAAGACGAACTAATAAAATTTTTATAAATCTTACAAAAAAGAACTGTAAACGAAGGATAAAATTCGAACGAATGAAAGAAAAGTACCAAAATAAAAATTCATCTCTCTCTTTTTAATTTTTAAACCTCGTCAAAAAATTTTCACATTACTTGAACATTTCCTTCTGTGGAAAATAAAATCGAAAACTTCGGTTTCATATTAAAAAAAAACCAATCACCATAAATCGCACATGACACCAATAAAAAAAATTGCATAAATATTTACCAGACGATATTTTTAGCACCTTCAATGCTGCAATCATTCCATTACAATAAACTGATTTTCGTAATTGAAGAAACAAAAGACAGTGTAAAAAGGCGAAAATTGCAAATGAGGAAGAACAGTAATAAGAATATCAGCAGAATTGATCGATTCCACAGATGAATGAATTCATCTGCGGAAAAATGGAGTAATGGATAAGTGAAGAAATAAAAAAAATGAAGAAAAATTACTCCATGTGAACTTGAAGATAGTTTGAAAGACAGAAAGGTAAGCGAGACAGAGACAAGGTGGGCGTCCTCAACGAGAGTCAGTGTGTGACGTCAGGTTTACATATTTGGCCAGCAGAAGGTATCCCAACCAAAGGATTTCATGTTGAATACATTGTGCGAAACTCAATAAAATGCCAATAAAATAAAATAAAACGAAAAGGAGAAAAAAAAATGAAATCAAAGTATATGAAAGAAATGTTGCGCGAGGGAATGTTTTGGTCTGAACCAAAAAGAGTTACTTAATCAAAGCAACATGCTCTCTGGTCAGTTCTTCTTTTTCTCTTTTCCAAAAAGTATGAACAAAAAACCGCTAACTCGAAATGCCTGACTCCTCTTCTTGAACCTCAATATAGTCTGACTCACGAGACGACATTATTATATATACATTTAAAAAAGAAACACCTCATTATGCATTCTCATTCTAAAATCCGGTATTTCTTATTACACTATGATGAAAATCAATTCTTTTCAGCACACAACTTCCGCAATGATTCTTCGTCAAGGACCAAGTGATTTTTCAAAATCAATTCGTTTCACTGAAACAAATTGATTTTGAATTATGGAGGAATTTTCAATATATTGAACTATAAAAAGATTGCAACGTTTTATAACAAATTTTTTCACGCACTGAATCAAAAGATTTCTTAAAATTAGAGATTAAACATTGTTTTTTTTCCTTTTTTTTTGGGAATTTTTGCTTCTTTTTCAAAATATATATATAAATGTTGCAAACTTCAACTTCTTTATAAATTTTGTACATATATTCATTGGTTTCATAAATTATTCCGAATGAATATGACAATTTATTTATCACGTTATTGAATTAAATTGCGTGGGACGATTTAAAATTTATTGCAAAAAAGAAAGCGTTTATATTTTTTATTTGTTATAAATACGATGTTATAATTGTTAATTTTAATTTATTGTTTTTGAAGAAAGTTGTCAAATTAATTTCCTAAACGACACTGTAAATTATTCTTTAAATTTGAATTTGCTTCTTAATTTAAATTTTTTGTTGTCTATTTAAACAATTATCACATTATTCAAACAAATAGTGCTAAAACAAATATTTCAACAATATTATAAGAAAAAAAAAGCTAAATGCTACTTTCAGAGGTACAAGTCATAAAAAAAACTGTTATCACTTTTAACTTTATCGGCGCTCTTTAAATTTTCAATTTTAAAAAGTCTTTTTTTAATCTTTTTTTAAGACACAAGATAGGAAAACACATATTTAAAAAATGAATTACTAAAAAATTTACTCGAAATTTTTTCTTCCAATAATTGATAAAAGAACTTGTAAGCAAATGCTCAGTTTAGAAAAAAAAAATCAGAAATGTCCCAAAAACTGTGTTTAATGAAAAACAGTTAATAATTTAATAAACAAATACAGAAAATATACAGAACTAATAAATAAATAATAAATAAATAAATAAAAACACTAAATCAAAAATATAGGAAAAATAAATGTTTAAAAAAATATAACAATATAAAATAGTTTCACGAATAAAAAACAAGAAAAAAAAATTGCGTTTGGTAAAAGTCAAGGAAATATAATTTCTGAAAACCTTTCACCATAAATCAATAACTCATGAGCGTCTGTTATAGCTCATGAAAAGTCATAAAAACAACAATATAAAAGCAAGCTTGATTCACTATTTCTGTGACGAAGCATATAAACAAAAAAAGCATTCTGACAACACACTCACCCAATCCGGTATTATTTTTTTTACTCTAAAAATTAATACACAAACAGGTGTTTTTTCCACCGCTGAGGAAAACATTTAACTATTACACTTTTAGAAAAAACAAAACAAAAGGAACCAATGATAATAAATAGTTGAGTAAAACAAGACCTAACACTTCATATTTGAAGGGGGAAAAAATCCAATTTCTCAACTCTTTTTTCTGCACTTTAGATCACGATCATAAAAATATTCACCATTTTATATTCATTTTATTTCATTTTATTATATAATAATTAATAATAAACAAATATTCTCAAGTAGTGCAAATTTTTCAAATCGTTTCTATCAGTGCATGATGATGATAATGATGATTTTCAAGTATACATATTTGAAACTTCAAACGAGCTGACGACGAGTAGATTCGCGACAGTAAACTGACCACAATAATTCTATCGATCGCAACGATCGAAGATCGACTTGGAGGTCGACCTTCGGTCAATTTGAAAGCTTCCGCCCAATAGCATTGCTCGTTATGGCAAAAGCAGGTGAGTACGTGAGGAGATCGCACCTATTCCGCTTTCCAAAACAAGAAAGCTACATCATCACTATATACAAAAAAGAAAAGCAAAAAAGAAAAAAAAGAAGCAAAAAAGAAAAAAAAAAGCAAAAAGCAAAAGATAATCTCGAATCATTGAAGATTTTTATCTCACAGGGGGAAAAAAAAGGCAAGAAATATTTAAATAATAAAAAATAAAGAAGCAATTCTTAATAAATCTCCCGTATGCTAAATCCTGTTTTGATTTTTACAAAAGTTTCATCTTCTTTGTCTTTCAAATGACTACCATTCTTTATAAACCCTTTCATGTCTACAAGAAACATGTATCCGACCTACAGCAATATTAATTTTATGAAGCTAAAAGTCAGAAAAATTCAAAAGCAATAAAATAATCATTGATGATTCATGTTTCTTTGAAACGATATCAAAGCACGATTGATAAAATAATGTGGAAATGTTTACTAAATTGAGAATGTAAAAAAATTTTTATATTCTCTCCACCTTGAAAGAGACATAGACTTTGTTTTCCCATAAGACCCAGGAGATCCAGGGGGGAATAATTAAAATTTCACCGGTCATTAGCGTTTACATGCAACAGGTATTTGTTTTAAATACTAAAATAGTGACTAATAAAGACCATGAAATTAGGTTCAAAAGTTAATTAACTCCTATATTCTGACATGATTGTCAAACAATGCTGCCTGATCGAGATAAACAAAAGAAGTTCAAATTCTAAAAAAACTGATTTGAATTATGACAGTATATATGGATTATAACAAGTCAAGAATCACGATCCGGAAAAAAGGGGAGAAAAGAAAGAAAGAGACCGCAAAAAATGGAGAATTATTGTGCGTGGGCTATTACACAACTGTTTGAAACACATAGGAATTAATGATTATTGTTGTTAATGCACAGAATAAAAAGAAATTTTAATATACACACAGAGAGATTATTTCGGATTATGAGATCGAGACCACTTCTCACATCAGGACAACAGCGCTGATTCATTTCGAGCCTATATAGTATATGGAAGAACACAGAGGGCAATAAATTCATTTCGTCAGCAGCTCAGGGTTAAATGCCCTTTGCACCACATATATACTGTATAAGAACATGTGTAATAAAATGAATCGTAAAAAGTGTAAAATGCACATTAAAAATGATTACTGAAACAAGCACACACTCGTCTGGAAAATGTGAAAGCCCCAGACATTGAGTCTAGAATGATGTAGATATATCGAGAGAGAGAAGAAAAAAGAGAAACCTTATAGAGAGAAATTCGCAACAATATACTAAAATTATTTCAGCTCTTTTTTCTCTTTTCATAAAACATTTATATCACAAATTTTCCCTTATGGATCAAAACACTGTTATCTAATATGTTACGTAAGCATTTTGTATAAAAGTGTCTACACAAAACAAATTCAAAATCATCTTCGATATCAAAATTATTCTTCATCAGGATAAAAATCTATAATAAAGATTTCGCAAATACTCATTGCTTATTACAAATGTAATTAACGTAATCAACTACTGAAAAAAAACTACGCTTTAAATATTTTCTTTGATTCCATTAGAATATATAAAGATCTTACATATTCCATAATCAATCCTATCAACCAACAATCACCAAAAAGGGTTTAAACACCTTTTCTTGAATTTTACCAACCAGGGGAAAAATTAGATCATCCATCGCTAAAAAATATTTATCCAAAACAAATGAAACTATTTTTTTTTTTTTTTTGAAAGTTAGGAAATAAAAAAGAAAATGCAATAAACATGCGTCGCTTTGTTCAAAGTGGAAAAAAGAGGACAATTTCGATGTTGAATGTTATGAAAGAAAAAAAGAAACAAAAGAGAAAATTTTCCCAAGTGATTATTTTTAGGATGCACTGATGAACAGTCCATGAATAAATTGTGACGATACGAGCGATAATACCATTATTTTCCACGTTAACAACCTTTGAACCACACAACACACGATATAATATATGTCGCACACTATTTTCTTTTTACAAATAATTATTGCCACAATTAGTATTATTATAATAAAATTAGGAAAAATTTTTCTTATATTATAAAATCGTGTTCTTAATTTATAATTATAGAGTAGGAAATAATTTTCAAGATTGAATAAAAAATGATTATATAAATTTAATTTTAAAAGAAATAATAAACTAGAACAATTATTGTTGAGAGGAGGTTTAGAAAAGCTTCACCCTATATAAATTGAGATAATTGATTCAATTAACTGCGACTTCAACGAATGAAATCAAAATGAACTACACATTTTATCACACTCTTGATTTTGGATTTCATTCCAAAAAAAGGAAAAATAATTACATATATTAAATAAAAAAATATTTATGATCAGTAATTTGCACTGAAAAAAAATTTTATTTCATTAAAATAATGAATTACTTGACTATTATCAAATAAATATTTATTTCGATCAAATTAATTTTATTTGAGTCAATTAAAGAGCATTTGATTCAAATACAACAGAAATTATTATTTCACTTACAACTTATTTGATTTAAATAAAAATTATTTGGTTTAAGTATATATTTATTTGATATAATAGACAAGTAATCGGTTATTTGAATCAAATAAATTTTTTTTTCAGTGTGATCATTATCGTTAAAGAAAAATACAACAATCAAATACTGATAAATTTCAAATTAAGTACCGCATATAATTCTTTTTTAAGTATTCAATAGAAATAATTAAAATTATTGTCAACTAAAATTGCATTTCTTACAGATTAATTAAAATTGTGATTTTTACAATCGTTTAAGTTAAATTGAATTTAAATTTCGGTAATTTAAATGTAAAATAAATATTTGAATGAAAAAAAAATTGAAAATAAAATAATTTTTAGTTCAATTTTAGTTGGAAATTAAGTTCACAAAATTTTCTTCGAGAACAAAAAATTTGTTGGGACAATCAAAAAAATTTGATGTCACAAATTTATTATTAACCAAATGTTTTGTTATCGCTAAAGAAAATATTTTTTACCAGTGAGATAAATATTTAATATTGAATGTTAAATAAAAATATTTTTTAACGGTGAGAAAAATATTTAATATTGAACATTAAATAAAAATATAAAACATAAAACAATGTCGTATAGTAATTCTGCTGACAAATTATTTAAATTACAGCTTAATCTATTCTTTTGATTTAAAGTTGAATTAAAAATGATTATAAAGTTACTTTAAGTCTCTTCAATTATTCCTATTTAATATTTAATTACTTCTTCTGCTAAAATTGAATTATATTTCAAATTATATTCAATTTTAAATTATGTTAAATTTAAAATTATATTAATTTTTTAATTATATTATATTTTAAATAATATTAAATAATATTAAATTTTCAATTATGTTCAAATTATATTTCGTGAATTTTTTCCATAAATGATTAAAAATGTTTCTTTAAAAAAAAAGTGTGTTTGGAGAAATGTATTATTTACACATCGTCGATTCAATTAAAAATGTATTAAACCAATGTAACACACTTCCGTTGAAAGGAGATGATCTGATTAATAGATAGATTAATGGCTTTTTACTTTAGTCTCGATTAAGCCATTTCATATATGATAATCTTATCATGAGGACAAATTGTGCTTTTAGAAATGACCTTGAGGAAAAATCAAACATATATTAAGTTTCAGGATGTGCTTTGCACTTTTTTTCTCTCATCATCCTTTTTTATTTTTTTTTTAATTCAAGATAAGCCAAGAATGTATATGTGTGTGTGTGGCTCAAGATCAAGTAACTATTTATAGCGTAGCACATGGTGTGTGCAAACTCTACATACAACAAGAGAAAGAAAATTAAAGAATAGAATCCCATTACACGACCATCTGATCAGTTGAAGGACACTAGCAAGCGCAAAATGGATACAATTTGTTAGTACGGCAAATCTTATAGGAATATTGTTATTATTTAATTATTCCTTTGAATTAACACACGCAATTTGGAATAATTGACACAGAAAAAAATTTTTTTTCCCCATTAAAAATAAATTTATTATTTTTTTTATTTAATTTTTTATCCTAATATTAAATACCGCACCTCTATAAATTTAAATTATGAAACTTTCTTAAACAGGAAATCAGCTAAGAGGCCACAAGGAATTAAAACACGAGCAAATATTGATAATTCAATTTTGTAAGTGCGTATTTTCCTTGTTTCATTAAAATATTAAAGAAGAAGAAAAAAATGGGAGAAAATTAGAGGAAATTTACCAGCGAATTTAACATAATAATTATTAATTAATTTGAGAATAGAATATTAAATTAGAAATAGTGTGGCATAATACGTATAGAATATTGATACTTGTTTCCTATATACACACAGTGCAACAAACTTTCACTTGATTGACATTGTTTTAGTTAAAGCAAATGCACTGCAGCTGGTTCTAAACTATTCAAGTCAATTTAGTCATTCTGGTGTTTTATACAATCAATGACTGTACAATATTAAAAATTCAAGACCAATCGGTTAATTAATAAACTAACATACAACTTGCAATAATACTGAACATATCAATTAATTTCAAAAAGAAATTATTTGATAGCAAAAAAAATAGAAAAATTCAATTTTTTATAATTAAAGTTAAAAAAATGATTCCACTACCTAGAAAAAATGTAAATTTTCGGACTTATACAAAGAAACAAAAAACAATTAATTTGTAGTAAAAAATGAAACAAAATTTTTTGATTAAATTTGTTAGAATTTTCTCGACTATTTGTAATTTGACGACATCTTGAAATTTGTATTTCTCAAATTTGGCAAAGAGTCTTAATTAAAGATGAAAATAATTTATATATATCATCGCCAACAGTGTCTTTAGATATTAAACCTGTTAGTCAACTATACGGGACGTGAAAAACAGAGAGACCTATGAAAATCAATTGTCATCAATGATTCATTATTATGGTGCAAAATTGATATCCACAACGATAAACGACATTACGTTTTACAGTTAATGCTATCAACCTCGAGATTTTTTTTTCGCAATAATAAATTGTGCAAGAGACTTTTTCTCATATTATATTGTCTTTTAGCATTTCATCAAAAAATTCTTTAGTCAGACAATTATATGCTAGAACAATCAAGAAATATGAAAAAAAAAAAAATTATTGCACATACTTGAAATTCTTCACATTAAATAACGTCATTTACTTCTAATCTAAATTTATCCATTAAACTCGCAAAATTTTGTAAAAATTAGCAAAGAAAAAGAATTTCTTTTATTAAGGTTAAGATTCAGAGAATTTAAAAAATATTTGACAAGTGACAATTCATTTTTTGACACGACTTATTTAGTATTTATAGAAATTTTGAAAAAATATTCCTCAAAACATGAAAAAAATAGAGAGAAGAAATAAAATATTCGTATTTACTGCAAAATATTAAATTTTCTCGGTTTATTCGTCAGGTGTCTGACCATCGAAAAAAAACTTTCTTTTTCCAAAGCATTTCAATAAATAATCAGGTAAAAACAGGCAGGTATATATAGATAATTGAAATAATCTAAACCCGTTTATGTATGAGAACAATGCCAGCGATATGGATTTTATCATTGCAAAATGACGTGTATATACTCTTTTTCGTGTGCAATGATAGAAAGTCTATTAAAGAGCAAAGATATGATAATTTCAAAGAAAAGCGACAATTCAATTGGTTTAGAGAGGGCAAAATGACGCTCAATTTTGGGTTTTCCTTTTGACCTGGCACTAAGGAGAAACCTCTCGAAAACCCTTATGAAATGTCGTTTTCAGGAAAGTGGGAAACCACAGCGCATGAATATTGACTTGTATCTGGTTTTTAAAATGGTCATTGGAATCATGTAAATATGTGTTTATTGACTTACCAAAAAAGTGGCTCCTGTTTTTAATTGGATTTACACGCACTCACTGATAAATTCGACACTGGAAAATGAACAATTTTTGTTCAAAGAGGGAGGAAACAAGAGGTGAACACGGACAATCGGCTGTTCTTGCTGCACGACAAAAGGGGAGAAACGCGACTGCCTCCTGTTGTCTGAAGTCAGCTGCAAACAAACAAAAATCGATAAATACAAAATGGCCGCCTGTTTCGATTTTTCTAGAAATGTAGCGGTAATTTTCAAATTCTTTAAAATATGTAAAACATTTTACACACAATAAATATAATTTCTTTTACCGAAATTTAAATAAATCAATAAGAGATTATGAAAATTAGTAAATATTTATTTTAATAAATAAATCAATAAGAGATTATGAAAATTAGTAAATATTTATTTTAATGTATAAAATATACATAAACGTGTAATTATTTATTATATTCTATATAATTTTTAACTCACGTATGGATTACCTTTTCTTATAAACTGTATAAAAACAACAATTAGGAAAATATAAAGCAATTAAACGCAGTGAATATGCGTTTAAGAAAGTCTCATTTTGCTGAAATTCAACTCAGTCTTCTTATGTTGATTTCGATGGCGCTTCTTGCAAATTTCTTCTAATTTCTTACAATTTTTTAACGTCTCACCATCTAAATCGGCGACAGAAAATGCATTTGGCAAAAAATCTCTAGAGAGAAAAGTGTAAATAGAAGTTCGCCCTCCAAGAATGCATTGATGTAACTGTAAAAAAAAGAAAAGAATTCTTTTTTGTTTTTATATTATGAAAAAATAGTATCTTAATCACATTACCTCAAATACTGAATTATTGGGAAATTTCTCAAATGCCTCCAAATAATATTTTGCAGCATTTGGAATATCATGATTGCACATATAATAGCAAGCAGCCAATTGCAAAGTAATATCCAATACTCTGCCCTCGTAATTCGCATAAGTTATTAACATTTCTTTTAAATGTTTTACAAAATCATATTTTTCTTTCGACTTGGCTTGACATTTTAAAAAGGAATTTTCGGCCCCGTAATTAAGACCATTACACGCTTTTTTAAAATATTTTGCAGCCTCCTGTAAATTAATTCATATAATTATTTTATTTTAATTATTAATTAAATAAAAATTTTTTTTAAATTGAATATTTCTCACTTTAAAATCTTTTATATTCTCATAAAAAATTCCTTTGTAATGTAAAAACATGGAATCGTCAGGAATTCGTTTTTCGGCAAAATCAAGACATTCTTTTGCTAATTGGAGACTATTGCCTAATCTTATAAAACCAAGTGCCAAACGTAAATTAATTGATGTACTTTCTGGCTTTGAATCGAAAATTTCATTATATATTTTCAAAGCTCGCTGAGAATTTCTTTTTTCTTTGTGCAACTGAGCAAAATAAATGCCAAAAGTTGGCTCTTTGGATAATTCATAAGCTTTCTGTAATGCCATCTCTTCTTTTTTTGATGGACTGGTCAAAAAATTGCCAAAACGTCTTTGTCGTCGTAAATTTTTTCCCAGTATAAAATGCCACATGTCACAATTTTCATTATCCTTAATTGCTGAATTACAGAACCCTAAAGTTTTATTGATTCCCAATTCTCCGGCGTCTTTATATTTCGACCATGCAATACTTTTACAGCCATTTAATGTACTTCTGTCCTTTGCGTTATTTTCGAAATCAATGTCTTTGTTGAAGGTTTCTAAAATTTCGTTGATTTCATCAAAATGATCTTCTTCAAATAAGAGGAAACATTTTGTGCCTTTGTAAATGTTTTCCAATACATTTAGAGAAACGTCTTTTTCATGTCTGTAAACATTATAATTAAAATTATTTTATAGAATTAATAATTAATTAAATTAAAAATTCTTTAATGATATATTTTACTTTTCTTTTACGGAATTCCAAGTTTCTTCTGACAATTTTAATGCATCAGATGCTTCAGTGAGATTCTTTTTTTGCACCGACTCGTATACTTGAACTAATGTACGAATCCATTTTAATAATGGAACAAAATCTTCATCATCATGATTTGCTCCTACATGATTGAGTATAACTTCGGCAATTGTATCCAAATCCCATGTAAATGGACATTCAATTTTTTTTAGACGCTCCAATAACTCTTCTGACGGCTTCATTTTTTTCTTAGTCTGAAAAAAACTATTATTTGATAATTATATATCTTTTAACAAAAGAAAACAAATTTGCCCTCACAAATCACAGTTTGATAAGATAAAATTTACTACAATTATTTTTATCGCAAGCAAAAAATTAAAAGAAAGAACAAAACATTTATGTAATTGAAATGCCCCTTTTATTTATAGGTCTAATTAAAAATTAAACTAACCTGCAATTAATCACTTACCTAAATCGACAAATAAACGTTTTATTTATTTTTTAATCTTTAATCCAAGAAAACGGTCTTCTTTCTTTAATCTCGTTAATTTAGTGTAAATACGTCATTACATCATTCTCAAAGTTGAGTAGCTCAAGAATTTTAAAGTTTTCACCAGATAATTGGAAACAAGCCTAAAGCCTCTGACAAATAATAAATGAATCCTATTGGTAAATTAGAGAAACTAATGTCAGATTAGGTTAGAAATTGAGCACCAACAGAATTTTGCGAATTTGTAATTTTTGTTATGGAGAATGTTCCATTGTTATTAAAGATTAAAACAATTTGTTATTTTTCTTTAATTGTTTAAATTATACATGAGTGAATTACGATTTGAGATTTTTTCTTAACTATCAATTTACTAAAGGAAGGAAAAATGAGTACTGAAGTTCTAAAACTGTATAAAAATTTACTCCGGTACAGGCAAAATTTGAAATATACTGATAAAGATTATTTTACATCTCGAATTAAACAGATTTTTCGACAAAATCAAAATCTGGGTGATCAAGAGTTAGTTAATTTTCAAATTAAGGTAATTTAAATTCTATTTGTACTTAAAAAATGTTATGAAATATTTTTAACCTCAAAATACATACAAGTAATTTTACTACACATTGAATTAAAAATTAATTACAATCTTTCTTAATATAAAATTTACCTTTCAATAATACCAATTACCAAGTATATATTAAAGTATGTTTCATGATCATATATATACAAAAACAGTACAATTTATAACCTCTAAAATTGTGTTTTTTCGATTTTTTCAGAAAGGACACGCTTTTTTGAAGTATAAAAAAGTAATATAGAAAAAATGTTTCTAAAATTGCTAAATGTAGGGCAAATTGTATCACGTAATTCAATATTATTGAGTGAATTTATGATACATTATCAACCAAAATTTAATTCCATTCAATTTCGTTTTAAATCTTTTAAAAAGTCATTGGACTTTTCGAAAGTACCAGTACTTGACGAAAAAGATCTCCAAGAACAATTTGTTTTGGGAAGTGGTCCAGGAGGACAATGCATAAATAAAACAGCAAGTTGTGTTGTATTAAAGCATATACCAACTGGTATTGTTGTTAAAAATCAAGAAACAAGAAGTTTACATGAAAATCAAAAATTAGCTCGACAAAATATGATAAGAAAATTGGATAATTTGTTTAACAAAGAAGAATCTATTGACAATCAGACAAATGATTTAATGAAGAAAGTGATATTGTCACGAGACAGAAAAAAAAAGAAATGGGCAGAATTAAAGAAAAATTTCAAAGAACGAGAGGGATTGACTTGAAATGGAAAACAATTTTTTACTATGTAAATAAATAGCAGTAATAATAAAAAAGAAATTTATAAAACTCAAATTTTAAGATAATTTATTCTCGATCTTAAAATAATTAAACCGATTTAATAATTCATCTAAAAATGTAATAAATTGAACAAAATAAAATTTTTCAATCTGTTAATAATTTCATCTGAAAAAAAATTTAATAATATATAAAACAAATTAAATTTCGAAATTAATGAAAAAATGCGAAAAAACACAAAACAAAAGGGATAATAAACATTAAAAACAATAATGTTTATGGAAAATTCGTATTCTTTTTAATAATAATTTCTCTTTCAAACTCATGAGACTTACAGCTTCTTTTGTTTCAAATAAGATAGTCAGGTGATTCCTTACATGGATTTAAAATAGAATATTACATACAAATACATTATGTGTACTAAAACGAAAAAAAAAATTATTGTAAAGCTGAATGCAGTCTTGCGTACCTAAAAAAAATATTTCCAACAAAAAAAATAACTCGTCATTTTGAATTAAATAAAAAAAAAAAAAAAAAACTTAATAATAATCTCAAACGCCAAAGACTAATCTACTTTAAAATCCATGTACTACACATTAAACAAAAAAACTTAAATTATTTTTTTTACACAGGTGATCACGTCACTAATTATTATTTATGGAAAGATTATTTATAATATATTCTTCCAATTTTCGATTAAAGAAAGCTAATAGAATTTATAAATAATAATAATAATAATATTAATAATAGAAATAAACAATTGGTCACGTGAGTACCCAGATATCGTCATTATGACAGGATAAGACGACAAAGAAAAAAAAAAACAAAAGAGAGTTGAAAGAACGCGAAGACCGCATCTAAAGAATGTACAGTTTGGCGATTTTTATCTACACCGCCCTCAGGGGTCTATAATTATAATCAATTGCAATTATACAGAAAAGAGCAAAATTGACCATTTGAAATATTAATTATCTTTCAATATTACAAGAAAAAAATGTTTTTTTTTTAAACTAACGTCATCAATTCATCAATAGTAATATATAAACAAACTCAATTATCCACAGTAATATTAATAATTAATATATAATTAATTTTTCCGATAATTGCACCAATTATAATATTAATAAATAATATTACATAACAAAGATTTAAAGGTAATAGCATCAGTTATTGTGACTATTTTCAGTTATTCCAGACATTAAAAACATAAAAAAAAGAATTATTTTCACACATAAATAAAGTGTACATGCAAGTGATTTTTTATATAAAACAAATAATTTTCTTATTAATTATTAAAAATCAAATTCGAAAAATTATTTTCACAATTAAGTGCATGCCTGTTTTTATAAAAATAAATAATTTTCTTTAACATTTGTGTTAAAATAATTATTTTAATAAAATGCTTTTAAATTACTGAATACTAAGCAACAATAACTGGATTTCTATAACTTTTACCTTTAAAAATTTGACAATTAATTTCAATTATTAATACTAATATTGATAGTTAATTATATAACAAAATTTTAATTAATTGCAATATTAACAGATAGTTTTAATAATAAATACTAATATTGGCAGTTAATTTTAATCATTAATATTGACAATTAATTTAAATTATTAATACCAATTTTTACGGTAATATTAATTTGCTGATAATTTTTCATTATTTTAATTATTAATATTAATTTTTTGAAATTAATTGTTATTTGAAAGAATTAATTTTTATATATTTAAAAAAAAACATTAATTTATTTAACAGCACGTTTCAGTTAAAATTATTCTTATAAATTATTATTCAACATTATTTTTTTCAATTAGATTTTAATAAATGACAGCTAATTTATTTAATAAATGATTCTGTACAAAGTAATATTTGTTTATTTATTATTTGTTGAAGTTTGTTAAAAGTGATTTGTTCAAGAAATATTAAGCATAATAGAGTTTTTTGAATTTAAACAAATGTTGCTCAAATTCAACAAAACGAATTTTATAATTATCTTTTTGATTATTTTTTACAAAAAAAAGAATGTGGAATAATTAATCCTAATATAACAATAATCTTGACTGAAACTATTTTTTATATAGAATATTGACAATATATATGAAAATTAATTCATATTATTTTCTTTTCTATAATAAAAACATTTTTATTTTGAAGTTTTGTTTTGGTAATAAACCTCCTTGACTGTCAAAATAATATTATGTAATTAATAGTAATATCAAAAAGTATGAATAACTAATTGAGAAAAGTGATTTCTGTGAAAATAATGACTTTCAAAATTGCTCTCGCCGTATAATTATAATAGTATACACTAAACTATGGTGTCAGCGGTATTAAATACTAAAGATACACAAATACCATTTGTACAGAATGTACACGTGCGGACGATCCGGAACAAATATTGGAGTCAGTCTGTAGGGTGGGGGGGTCGGGCGGCTCTTTTAAGGAGGAGAGGAGAATGATTATTATTAATTGTCTCCGTGATCGTGCCGAGGTACACTTTGTTTATGAAATCCTCAACTACTTTTCAACCATCGACTAAAATGTCCCCGGCCACTTTTAAAACGTTTTTTCGGTGGTTGACTACTTGATTTTGATGATCCGGAACTTCTTAATCTTCGATTACTTGCAACGGCCACTGAAAGAATACTATGATCACGATCAACTTGATCCTCGATCTTCATCACTCTAACAACGGGCTGAAACTCGATGCTCGAACGCCTATTTTGTAAATCGGTTGGCGTCGCGACCGGCGAGTTGACCCGTTCCGAGAGTGGACAATCGAGATCACCATTTTCTGACGAGAGGCCATCCCTCACCCTCCTCAAGCGTGTTCTCGATGAAATATTTACAAATGTATTCTGTTTACAATTTTCATCCTCAATAATTGACGATGATGACGAGGACATTCTTATACCACCTGATCGACTACTCGATTGCATTGGCCTTCGTCGTGCGTTACACTTTGTCTTAAAATTGATAACACGCGTCTCTGATGAACCAGTTGTACGACGACAATTCCGATTGCGAATTATCGATTTTGCCATATTACGCTTTCGTGGTGAGACAACAACGTTATTTCTCATTAATTTCTTTGTGAGTGTTTCCCTCTCGGATGATGTTGCTGAGAGGTGTTGACGCTTCTTATTTCCTATTTTTAGATTCTCATCATTACTCGTTGAATTTTCCGTGAGTTGAGAGGAATCACTTGTTTGTTTCATGGTATCGGAGGAATAATCCTTCTTTTTTGAGACAATTTTTTCCTCCTTTTCCGAAATTGTCTCTTTTTTACTTAAATTCGAAGATTCTTCCTCGTCTAATAATGATTCTTGACTTCCGTTCAATTCCTCATCGCATGTTGATATCTCCTTTTCATTTGAAGAATTCTCCGAGTCTTCGCCATTACTTTTCGATGATTCTTCCCCATCGGAGAATTCTTTGGAAGACTTTCCTAATTTAGAACAATCATCTGAATTTTGATTTCGTTTAGATGTTTCAGTGTCTTTTGATTCTTCAGAATATTGACTTCTTCTTTCGGGACTATCTAACGATCGAATTCGTTTTTCCTCGTTATTTTCATATGAACATGATTTAGAGATATGATTATTATCGATAGATTCATTTTCGATTGTTGATGATTCAAGTCTTTCGCAAACAACTTCCTTCACTGATGGAAGTTCGGCAGTTTCTAATTTTTTCTCAGCTTCAAATGCTGACAATTGTTTGTTATGCAATTTTCGACGAAGTTTATTTCCCGGCCAGCCTGTACGATTTTTCCTCCGTTTACGACGTTTTAGTGGCGATTCACCATTACCATCGCCACAATCCGAACTTGCACACGATGAATTCTCGAGGCAGGGTACGAGCTCGTGACAGTTTTCCAGTAATTCTAATAAATTCACCGGCGCACCTTTTGGTAATTGTGTTTCTTCCACGGTTGTCTCTTCGGCATTTGAGAGAAAATCCTCTTCAAACGGATTGCTCTCGTCCTGTGAAAAATCCATTTTAGTTAATATTCATTCTCGACAAGGTTTTTATTTAAGTGAAGTATTTTCACATTTGATTAAAAACTAATAATGAAAAAACTAAGTTTTGTTTTAATTTTGAAAAATCAAATAAATCGGAACAGATATTTTCCAAATCTTGAAAACTGTCAATAATTGAACTTTATAAAAAGTGAAAAAAATCAAGATTTATATTAAGTTTGTTTTTTTTTTGTCCTTACCTGTAAATTATTCGCAGACAACATCTCGTCAATATTCTTCGCAATTTCCTTGAGATCTTCATCAACATCAGACTTGGATTTAACTTCCGCTTTCAAACTTATTTCTAATTTCGCAACACTTTCCTCATCAATAACAGTCAAATTTGGAGTGTGTTGTTGCTGTTCGCGTTTTCTGATAATCGTCGACATAATCGCTAATGTGGAAGCATGGCACCTTGGACTTTTTCTTGGCGATCGTCCAACATACGAACCACGACCTCGACTTTTCCTCCTACTATCCATCTTGTGTAACCTCTTCATAAGTGTCTCATGAAAATTCTCAATCTCATAAGGTAATAAAAACGGTTTGGGTTCATTCGATTCACTAAAATAATGCCAAAATTCCTCGCCCTCATCCTGACGTTGATAGGTTTGATACCAGGGTTCAGATTTAGGTATTGCCTCAAAAGAAAATTGCATTCTCTCGATTTCAGGCGATGGTTTCGATGGTAGTAGTGTATCAACTTGTACATCGTGCTCCTTACAGTGGGTCTCATCTAATTTCTCATTTTTTGCAATCTCAATACCCGTGATAGGAGCCTGATATCTCAATCGACTGCCAGGTGTTTCGAATTTATAGTAATCGACATTATCCATAATTAGTGCTTCCGCTTGTGTGCGTCTCTTCTTTTTGGAACTTTTCGCATTACCAGAATCTTGAGAATCATCCCCGCCTTCTTGTTTCACTGCATCATTTTCCGTTGAACTGAGATTAATCGAGTTCAATGTATTTTCACGCTCACTTTCACTGTCTTTCGGTAAAACACTACTTTGTTCGTTTTCACTTGCTTCACTTGAATCGTCACGTCTAGTCTCACCAAACATAAATGATTCCGCCTCATCGCTGAGCAAAGAAAGTTCCGATTTTCGAACACGTTTAAAACGCACAACAACGGGCTTTTCACTCGATGGACCCTCATCTTTTTTCTCCTCCTCGCAAACTTCTTTCTCGACAACCACGGGCGGCAAAGGGGGCGGAATAACGCTCGATCGTAACTTACTACCGAGTACCTCGACCTTATAATAGGCTCGATTATCCTCAATTAATCGTTCTTCAACCGACAATCTCTGACGACCCTTGTAAGTTCTCCCACCACGACGACTAAATCTTATACTCCTCGGCTTTTCATCCTTCTCATCCTGAGCCTTAAAACCGCGACATTCCTTTTCCTCTTCTTCATCATCATTACAAGGAACGTCAATATCGTTCTTCTCCTCCTTACCCATTTCCCCATTCATATCTTTAATAGATGAAGTTTTTACTGAAGAATCCTTGACGGAATTTTTACTCACCTCCTTCTTGACGTTCTGCGATTCATTTTCATTTGGCTCGTGACCATTTAACCTTGGACTGGAATCATTTTTCCTTCTATTATTGATATCTGAGAGATGATTATCACTTCTTGGTTTGGCATCCCTTCCAATAAAATTATTCGTTTCACTGTGACCATTACTTTTGCGAAGTGTTTTAAAATCCGACTCGTGATTAAGCAAAACTTTTGGATTACATTCGTCCTCATCTTTTAAACTCTCGTTCTCTGATTTTTCATTAGGATCATCCTCCTCAATCCAAATTGTTCCTTTTGCCCTTTTTTTGATTGTGAAACCTTCAAATTTATCATAGGTCTTATCATTATTCCCCTTCTCGTCATCAATCCATGATCGACCCTTTGATCTTAATAAATGTCCACTCTCGTGTTTTGCACGCGTTCGTAAATTATGCGGAGAACTCAATTTTAAATTAAGATTCCTTCGCGCACCATTGCACTGCACCATTTTAATCTCGTCAACACTAAAATTGTCAAGATTCTCCTTTGGTGATTTGTCCCCTTGCTCTGATAGCACTGTGTTGTGAAGACTTGAATCACCATTTGGAAACAGTTTGCAGTCCTTTCTGTAAAAAAAACCAAGTTTTTAAATTTCATAAATTTCTAAATTAAAGAGAATTTAATTTTTTTTGAAAAAGGAGAGAATTTTTCTTTATTTTTTGCATTGGTATGATGAATTTTGTTCGTGTATTTATTTTCGGAATTTAACTTTCCATTGAATATTGTGAAATCATGATTGTTTTACGTTACTTGCAATTCTGATGAGAATGCAATGTCAAAACTTTATTTTTTTGAATAATAAAAAACTGATCGAATTATTTAAACTTGGTGAAATAAAATCTTTTTTTTTTGCATTAAAAATAAACTTACCTGACATCGTTGGACGAGTTAAGTTTCAGAAATGCCTCGACGCTCGCGCCAGTACTGATAAGTCTATCAAGGGACAAAAAATTATCTTCATTTTGTACGAAACTCAAATGCTTTTCGGTTTGCAAATGTTTTGTTAAATCTCGATACTCAGAGCGGCAGATTTCGCAGTATCCAGAAACAAGTTGTTCTGCCCTGCGAGCACGAGTTGTGGCACGAGGCCTACGTGTCATTTCTTTGCCCTTTTCCTTGTTTACGTTTGCAGCCTCCCAGTTTTCCTTGGTTTCTTTGCTTTCAGATGCCTCCTTTTTTGCACGCCGCTTGAATACAAACGGACATGAACCACGTTCGCCGTCAAAATTGATGGTCGGCCAAGATTGTAATTCAAGAAACACGGGTTTCGACTCCCTTTAAAGAAAAACAAAAACAAATTCAACTTAATATTTAGAATAATTTTGCAAAATTCAGTAAAAATTTGCTTTTTTTTTCTTTTCCAATTTTCAATCATATTAATTAAATATTTGTGCATTTTTTTGATTATATTTACCTGTGATAGGATTCGAACTTGATGTAAGGTACTTTTAATTGCTTGACATTCAAATTTTTCGATGAAACTGATTGATTTTTGTGTTGGATGTGTGTATCTTTATAGGACGTGTAGATTTTGTCGAGCCACGCTTGAAGTTTCTCAGGTGCCCAAATGGGAATATTCCAGGTTTGAGCGTTTTTAAGTGGATCCACGGAACACTGCAGTGGCTGTGTCAGAGCACGCTCCAACATTGCATCCGCTCGCGATTTCTAAACATAAATAAAAAAGTAATTAGATTGATGAAAAGTAATCAAACTTAGTTAATTACTAGAAAAGATGAAGAAAAGAAAAAAAAAATTTTTCGAGAAAAATTAGATTAAAAGGATAAGAAAATTTCTTACTGTTCTTTGGGTAGTTTGGACCCGTAGATTTGTTGAATTTGAAAGGGGACCATCAGCATTTAAATATGGTGTGGGGGGTGTTGGAGTTGGGGCCTCTATACTCCTCAGCGAGGGGGGCCCCCCGCTCCCTCCACTGGCGTAACCCCATTTGCGTTTATCTGAATTTGTCTGTCCTGTCTTATCAACTCGGTCGCTAATCACAATATCGACGTTTCGCACTAAAAATACTTCAATCGTCTGTAACAAACAAAGTTTTTTACAAGTTATTAAAAAAATTACAAAGTATTTATTAAATTTTTACTCTTAAATATTTTATACTGAGACAATAAATTCGTAGTAACATTAACATAAGAAGATTGTTTACATATCGTGAGAATAGTGTTATTAAAAATTTTAATAATTAAAAATTAAAAATTTTTCAAAATTATTTTCAAATACTTCTAAACTTTTTTTTGTTTCATCCAACAACCTTCAAGTAAATATTTTCTGCTGATTATATTCGCAGTGTCAAATAAATCGTTATAAGCTTTTCAGAGAATACATTTCATCAGAAATATGAAACATTTTCTAAATAAAATGGAAGGAATAACGAATACTTGTTAAACAATTATTTTCCCTGTCACTTAAATAATCGATTTTACTCACTATTTCACAGATTTTGTTTTTTTGCAAGTAGGGAATGAAAAATTCTTTATAAAAATGTTTTGCTGTTAAGAAAACAATGAATTGCACACCAACTTGAAGGAAATGACAGTCTTTCGGAGCAGAGAATTGAGCGAGAACTGATATTTCTTGATGTCAGTTGCTCAATAAATCGAAAAATGAAATACGTTGCATATTTTGAATTGAAATGAGTGCAACAACTGTCGAGGCGAAAGTAGTTCACTGATACATTTAGAATAGGTGGTGGTGTATGTTTGCGATTTAGTAATCAATGATGCCTTGATAAAGTCAACAATCTGATGAAAAGAAAATAAAATTCACGGAGTAAATTCAGAGGAAATTCTACAAGTAAGTAGAGAAATAATAATTTATCCCTTTCTCTATTACATTAGAGCAGAAATCCAAAGGGGAGACAGGCGGGTAGAATGTGTTTAAATTTAGGTTAAATAACGTTGACACTGTTGACGATGTGTTGTCGACAAAAGAAGAAACATTATTTGAATACAATAATTTTCTTTGGAAAAACGAGTTTTTTGGAATTTATGCTTGAAAGTTGTCGGGCGGCGATGTTTGCTTGTGAGCCGCACAACAATGGTCGTCGCATTGTTGTCCCTGCGTTCTAATTATACTTGCACACATGTCCAATGAAGATGCTCCGAAATGTTGTTCGTAAACTTTGAAAAAAAAACACGTGGTTTCATAATTGAGAGAGTGAATTGAAAATTCGTTATAATGAAAATATTGAATGAAGGCATGAAAAAAGCGGGCGTTGTCGACATGAACTTACACTTCGAGGCTGGGGAAGACTCTTTAATGGTAGGCTACTGTCAAGCGCTCTCCCGAAACTTAAAACCTTTTACACAACACCCGCGACAAGTATTTTAAATGTTTCACTTATTTTTCATGACATTGAAAACACACTGTTCCTTTGGAATATGTTAAATTTGTAAGATGCACTTGTGACCTGGTAAACATATTTTTTGTCAAAGAAATCCACGAGGATTAGAGCGAGACGCACGGAACTCGCAAAACTGTCACATACAAAATGGCCATTCGCCGTTAACAGCTTGCTTCACGAGCCTAGAGGCGGCGCTCACATTCTGCCGCTTTTCTGTGTTGTCTCTGTGATATAAAACACACACACAAACCTATTGAAATCTGACAGGCGGGAAAATCATTTTTCCAAGGATTAATCCCGTTTTTCATTTCCTTTCAGGGAAAATAAAAATCATTTTTTTTTTAAATTAAAAAAAAAACACCGGGACACTCGATGACACAAGTGAAGTTGTTAAAATCACAACAAGGTGGCGCTTCGTGTCTGTTGATTTTTGTTTGTCAACAGTAATTTTGGGAAATATTCCCACGTGCTTGAGATGACAAAAATGAAAATTTCCAGTCATTCCTGACATCATTTTTAGAATTTTGCGAATAATTTTTTCTTCCAAGAATATACATAAGTGCAAAAAATGAATAACATCTGGCACTTGATCTAATTTGAAATTATATATTGAAATGTATGTAAATTAATTTAAGGAAAAAGTCAGTTCACCCGGAAATAAAAATTCCTATATTCTGGAAAATAATCTTTTTTTTTTGTAAAAAAAAAGAAAATAGACTTGATCCAGTTTCTTTAGTTTCAGACAACATTCACAAGATGGCACTGGATATTTCTATGATAATCTTAAATTTGTCGAGCGTTCACAGAAAACGTATTGACATGACAGCCACTCCAGTTTTCCGGGTGATTTTCAAAGCAATTGTATCGAACGTTTTCACATCACATATACGATGGAAGTACGCGTGACTTTGGAATTTAGGGCGGAGCCCCCGCAGCGTAGCAACAGCGACGCGAGTCTGGGCACAAATCTATAGTCCATTCGCCTTCTTTCGACCATATAGTTGCGATTAAATTTAGCGGGATACACTTCGTGATAAACAAGATGGACATTCACCCTGAACATTATTTTTTTTTTCATTCCTTGTCTTGACAAAATTTTGAAACTCTAAATATAAAAAAGCAAAAAGAGAATTAAAATTGTGTTTGTGTATGTCAAATAATTACTCCCGATAGGGCTAAATTAAGGCGGGAATATTAATTAGCCCTTTTTTAAATAAAATTTGTCAGGTAAACACACGTTCCTTGAAGAAATAAAATTAATTGGTTGAATAATAAGTTGGAATATCTCTTTAAAGTAATCTTGTTTTTCAAAACAAAACATTTTTGTTTGTTTTTACGTTTTTACAAATTTTGTATAATCTAATTATGTTTGCCTGTTTATTTCTCAAACGCACTTATTATTTTAATTTAGAAGCTCAACTAACTAGTTAAATAATTCAACTAAAGAATTATATAGCCATTTAGCAATTATTTGCTAGTCAACCATTAATTTTTCATGTCAATAGTTAAAGATTACTAAAAAGTAATTCAACTTTATTATTCGACCAACTAGAAAGAAAGAAAATAAATTTTTAATATTAAAAATCTAAACGTTTCTAATTAAAAATCTTCTAAATACTTACCCCGCCAAATTCTTTAATCCTTGCCTCTAACTTAGTTGAAACAGCATAGTTCTTAATATCCAAGTAAAAACACTTTTTCTCTAGTAACTTTGGCACAGGTAACTTGGGCGATTGTGCGACTGTAAATAAAATAAATATTAAAGCATTAAACAATTGTTTTATACCAACGATCTATTGAATTTTAATAAAAAAATTTGTCTTCAATTATTCATTATCATTGAACACTTATATCGAATAATTTTTAGCTCCACAAACCTTTAGGTCAATATAAGTTTGATATTTCATGATTGTCAATATTTAAATGAGATATATAAAGTCTGATAATGAGAATATATGTTATAATTTAGAAAGTATATGCGATAACTGCTAATGGAATAACGTCTCCAAAGTCGTTATAACTCTGATGACTATTATTAGGAGAAAGGCGATTGCGTAAAAGTTTATATGTAAAATTATGTATAACATACGAGAATTTCTGCTTATTTTCTTGGTATTAATTTCCCGCTGTTTTCGCTCCGGATGCTGGACCTTGAATGGGGATACCATGCCTCCTATGCGATACAACGCGCGGCCAACCACAATATTTTCTTCTCATTGAATATTTCCCTGGTTTTCAAACTTTCCATACTATTTTCATTGTTTCACTACAACTAGAGGATTCATTTTAGATGTTCACTACAAACTATCGGTTCTTTTTAATAAATAATAATGATTGATTTCATTTTGTGTAACGGTATTACGACCTTATCAATTAATCCACTCGTTTTGACTGAACATAGCTGCTTCTTCTTCTAATAATCGAGATATCGAGATTTTCTCAGTTTAGGTTAGAATCGTTAGAATACAAAATTTAAAATAGATAATTTATTTCATTATTTAAATTACCTGGACTAAGTTATTGCCGTTTTCTTTCATTCCTTATTCTTTATTATTTTAATTAGGTTTTATTTAAATTTGTTTTTTATTTTTTACTATTTTTTGTGTATAATAGAAAAATACTCGGTCTGAAGTTGGCGTTAGAGATAGAAAACAGTCACGTGATACTCCACTAAAATTCAAATCGTAATAATATTTTATTTAAAAAAATAAATAACAAAAATTAATAAAAAAAAAGATTATTGAATTTAAAAAGTTAATTTTCAGTTTACGAAAGAAGTTTTTACTTTACAAGAGATAAAAGTAATATTGGAAGATTTTTATATTTTAAGTTGTAGATGACTTCAAATGGTTGACAAATATTCTAATCTATTCTGGAATTTTTCATTAATTATGAACATTATGAAGTAAATATTGACTTGTAATTTAAATGACTCGGAAATAAACAATACAAATGCTCATGTCAGTGAAAAAAATGTAGGTTATTGCGTCATTGACGATAATATTTTTTTGAGTTCATCATGTGTGGCAGTGGCTCATGTGGTCATCTGCTACACGTGACATAACCTACAAGCTTACTTAATATATATATATAAATAGTTATTTATAAACGAAATTACCAAAATGATTTCTTCAAGAATTATTAGTAATAGAATTAAAAATGTGAGTGTCATTTTTAAAAGAGATTTGCAACAAAATAAGGCAGAAATTACGAAACCGGAGATTACGGAAGTTCAGATCAAAGTTCCATGGGGAATTGTTGCAGGTAAATTTTGTCGAGTCATGATTTATTTTAATAAAATCAGCAATAATAAATGACGCTTAATTTTTTATCAAAAATATATTCTATGAGAGCGAACATTTTCCATTTTTTAAGTGAAATTTATTTTTGATTTTTAAATTGAAATTGAAATTTTATTATTTGAAAAAAGAACGCTGCATGTTTTTCTTTTAGGTAAATTATGGAATTATGGATGTAAACAACCAATACTTGCCCTTCATGGTTGGCAGGATAATGCTGGTTCATTTGATATGTTGACTCCACTTCTTAAAAATAGATCAATTTTAGCGATAGATGCACCAGGTCATGGTATATCTAGTTGGTTACCAAAAGGAATTCCCTATCATGATTCAATAATAATTCATGTGATTCGGAGAATAAAACGCTATTTCGGCTGGGAAAAGGTGAAATTAATGGGACATTCCGGTGGTGCTATTACAAGTTTTAAATACGCTTCTTTCTATCCCGAAGAGACTGAATTTGTTGTTGCAATCGATGCTCTTCAATTTACGCCTCTGACTGCTGAAAGATTCGCGCAAAGCACTAAAGATGTTGCGAGAGACATCGATAAATTTCTCATCTACGAGGAGAAAAATTCTCCAGCTCCTTGTCATACACAACAAATGGCAATTGAAAGATGGATAAAAGCGACACATGGTTCCTTAAATGAAACTGCGGCCAGAACGTTAATGATCCGAGGAGCAACTCAAAAAGAGGATGGTACTTATTATTTTAATCGTGATCCGAATATTAGATTAAATGCCTCAAATATCGGTTATACTTTGGATCACTTGAAGGAAATAGCGAAACTGATCACGTGTCCTTATATTCTCTTGAGAGGAACCGATTCCAAGTTGAAAGTTATTTTCTCACAGGATGTTATAGAAGTAATGCAAAATTCTTGTAAGGAATTTTCCGTCCATATGGTGCCAGGAACGCATCATTTACATATGGTCAATCCTGAAGGAACTGCCGACGTTATAAATCCTTTTCTAAATCGAAACAATAATTGAATTAGTTGATAATGTTACATTCATTTATTTGCAACTATAGAACGAAATTTAATTTATTGTAATTATAGAAGAGCTCTTAAAGTATAGAATATTTATTTTCATATTGAGTTAATTTTTCTAAAAGGTTGAATAATTTTTAAAACAAAAAATATTCATAAAAAATTTTAAAAGTCGGTTTATATTTTAACTTTTTAACCGATGGTAAAAGTATTAATGTAACTAAAATATAAGTTTTTAATAAAATTTAATATTTAAGAATACATTCTTTTTCACTTTATTCCAAATATTATCGTATTTTTTTTGCAAATATAATTTTTAGAATATTCTTTGTACAAAAAAATGGAAAATGTTTCCTGATAAAAGTACTCAATTTCTATTCAAAAATGAGAATAATTTTCCGCAGGCAAATTGTGGAATTCTTCACAGAATAAGCAGCCAATTTTAGCGCTTCACGGTTGGCAGGATAATGCCGGATCTTTCGATTTACTTGCACCTTTATTAAAAAGTCAATCAATATTAGCGATAGACATTCCTGGTCATGGATTTTCTAGTTGGCTGCCAAAGGGCATTCCCTATGACGATACAATAACAATTTTTCTAATTCGAAGATTAAAAAGAATCTTTAAATGGGGGAAAATAAAATTTCTCGGACATTCAGCAGGAGCGCTTGTGAGTTTTATTTACGCGTCACTTTATCCCGAGGATACGCAATTTGTCATTGCTTTGGATAGTTTGCAATATAAACCAATAATTAATGTTGCCGAACACAGTCGTGAGTACGCGAAAAATATTGATAAATTTCTCGATTTAGAAATAAAATACACGTCAAATCAAGTGAGTTACGAAGAAGGTGAATTTGTCAAAAAATGGATAACTGGTACAAATAATTCTTTAAATGAAATTGCCGTGAGAATTATGATGATACGTGGTGCAAAAAGAATGGAAGATGGTAGTTTTTTCTACAGTCGCGATCCACGTGTTAAATTAAATATTCCATTTCGAGCCATTTATATTCGGGAACATTTAGAAAAAATGTCGAGACTAATTAAATGTCCGTATTTAGTTTTAAAAAGTCACTCAACACTTGACGATGAATTCTCAACAAATATTATTGAAATAATGAAAATAAATTGCAAAGAATTTTCCCTTATTTCCATGCCAGGAACTCATCATTTGCATTTAACAAACGCAAAAAGTGTAGCTAAAATTGTAAAACCATTTTTAATATCTCATGAATAAATATACAAGAAACTAAATAATAACGTTTTGAGAAATAATTCTTTTAAAATAAAATTATGTATTGCTTTATAAAAATGGAAAATAATTTGAGAATCCGAACAATTAAGATCCTCAAAATATGACAAAAATTACTACAGTTAAATCTTTTTTTTTTTTTTTTTTTTACAACAAAGTAGAAATCTATCTATAATATAAAAATACTTGACGGAATGTTGATACAACGATTTTATACTTTTATCTTACATTCTAGTATCGACATGGAGTTTTTTTTCCCTTAAAAAAACAGCAGTAAAAATTTGCACTTTGAACTCTTGTAATATTTTAAAAGCGCAATAACGAAATTTTAAGCTATTATACAATGTCAAGTATAAAAATCTTAGTTGCCTTTTTGTATTTATGTAAAATTAATTTTTTAGTCTCATTTAACCCCTTAAATTCCTACATTAATTTACATATAAATTTTAGAATATTTATTTAAATATATATCTATATAGAAAAACATAAATTCTAACCAGTTATCTCTCTCTCTCTCTCCCTCTCTCACGGTTTCCACGGTTTCTTTTGGGATGTATTGTCCTGTGAATTTGCCAGACGTTTATGCCAAATTGCTGAGGGTGGAGTTCGCGTATTATTTATACTCTTTTCAGGAGTTGTTCTTTTCAATGCTGTTCGATTCATTTTCGATGGCACACTTGACACTGTAATATTTAAAATTTATTAAATTATTTACCTAATTTATATTTTATAATAATATATAACTAAATTTTTTCTAATTGAAATTTTCTTTAAACTGCCAAAAAATATTTTTAAATTATTTTTTTTTTAAAGATAGAAAAATGCAAAATATAGAAAAGAATTGTATTCTCACCTTTTCCTTTCTTACAATTGGAGGGTGAAAAAATTTGCCTCAATTTTGAAACAGCTGGAATGTGACTATTATCGATTCCTGATGATTTACGACGATTTTGGGGTGACAAATAATTGGAAGTGACAGTTTTTAATTGATTTTTTTTTGGAATTGGCGATTCAAAAATAGAACCACTATCGGAAGTGATTACAATTTTTGGAACATCGTCTGTTGTCTTTTTGCTTGACGTTGTTCTTTTTACTCCTGATGTGGACGGCATATTGTCATTTCTGTTTGAATAAGTATTAACACGAACGGAAAATTCACGAGGACGTTCTAGAGACTTGCTCCTACGTTTTCTATATTTCTTCACTGGCTCTTCTATTTGAAACCTTACGTTATTGTAACGTCTTGAAATTCTTTCGACTCCTTCATTATTTTTACCACGAATAGTTGCACTTACTTTGTAAGCTGCCAATTCTTCTGTAGCGATATTAGTCAAAGATATACTTCTTCTTAATCTCGATCGTTTATTATTATCATCAAGATTATTGCACATTCGTTCCAAAACTTTAAACGAATTCTCACTAGCAGTGGTTGAATTAATCTCTTCTTCTTCTTCTGAAATTTGTTTATTTCTCTTAAAGTGCGGCGTTGACACGTTCTTCTTTTTTCCTGTTCTTGTTGAATAACGATTTGTATTCGAGGACGTTTGTACTTTTGTAGCAAAACAAACTTGTCTCTTCGAGGATGAAATATTTCTCATTTCCTGACTAGATTCCATTGGAGTGAAATTTTCCTTATTGGAAAACAATGGTTGGGGAAAATATTCCTTTTTTCTCCCCTGATTTGTTCTAGAAAATAGAATGGATTTTTCCACTGATGAAGGAGCCATGGATTTTTCCGACATTGGCCATTCAGGCGGTGATTCATTTTCTATTTGTTTTTCTTTTGGATACATGTGTCTCAGTTCATTGATAATTGAATCCAATTCTAAACTATTATCGCAATTAAAATCCGGTGTTCTCGAAGCATCGCCAGAACTGTGAAGACTCTCGCCATCGCTCGCACGATCTGAATAATTGTAAATAGTCTTCAATGAATAATGAATAATGTACGTGAGTTGATCAACGGTGATTTCTTTTGAATTCCTATTTAAAATTTCAGCAAAATATTTTACAGTATCATTGAATTTTTTATTATCCGGTAAATTTGAGAGTGGTCCCTTTTTTAAATCATCGACAATTGAGAGTAATTTAACACCTGAAATTCTTTTTGATTGAGGATTGTTCTCTGTTTGATATGATTCCTCTAGAATAGTCGTTAAATGTTTCATTTGTGATTGAACATCATTACACTCATCTGATGTAGAAGATTCTTCATCTGGATCATGTGATTCATTTGTGATTGATTTGAAAATTGTATTATTATTTTCTGAATGTTTCCTTGGGGAGAAATAATTAGGCAATGATTTATATTTTGTACTTAAAATTGAATCTGTCATTATGGGATGTGATTGCGGTGTTGGAATTCTGAAACTATCTTCACAATCGATGAATTCTTCGTCGTCCGATGGAAGTCTTTTATTTAAAAATGATGGTCCTGTATAATTTATATGTCTTATTGTTTCATACGGTGAATAGAAAGATAGATCTGAGTCCATTGCACCTTCTAAAATTGTTGAATCTATTGAATCTATTAAATTAGTTATTGCCGATCCTTGTGAAGTTCCTGATCCGAGAATGATTGACGGTGCTCTGTAAGTCGTTTGTAATGTATCATTTTCAGAGACGTTTCTTAAAAATGTATCATTTTCAATTAATCGTCGAAAATTTAGTTCATCGGCAGACGTTGTATAAGTTGCTTCTGTACTTTTGAAACACGTATTATCCATAGAACTAACACTAGCATTTGTTGAATTCTGAAATGCTTTGTTCCATGCCGAGTGATCAGAATCGCCTAAAAATTAAAAAAACAAATAATAATAAAGAAACTGAAGAAAAAAAGAAGTAATTTAAAAAAATATTTAAATTAATTCCATAAATTCATAAGCAAATTTTACAAAATACATAAATAAAGAAATAGATAAAATGTTCAAGTCATAATCTAAGTAAAACCAAATTATGAAAATAAAATTTTTATTCTTATGTAAATATTATGAAGTTACGTAAACAGGTTTTAAACATTTGTATAAAACTATTCAAATATTAACATATAGATTTAGAGACAAATCTCAAAAATATTTTCAAAAATTCTTGTCCTATTAATATTAATAATTAACAATGCGTTTCGAAAAAATTCACTAATTAGGAAGTTCATGCGAGAACAGGTGAAAAATCGATATTTGAGGTTAGCTTTTATGATAATGAGATTTACAATTACTTACTGTCTGTTGACGCAATTTTGAGTTCTCTCAAACGTTTAGCCATTTTTTTCCACTTTTAGTTTACATCTATAAACACACAAATAGTTGTTATTTTATCAAAATACTACAACATTTAATCGCTTTTGTGGTTTTTGCGTAGTTTCTTGGAAAAATGCTAAATTGTAAATCCACCTGACTATTAGCCCTCTAGCCGGTCGCCGGTGCAACATGAACAAGTGTTTAAAATTGTCGTTAGGTGAATTTTACATAAAACAGACATTTTTCTGATACTAAAATGAAGGAGAGAATAAGAGAAAAATCATAGAAGAGGCCGTATTTCATCAAAAGATAAGATTAAATTCAAATATCGAAAATATTTAAAACCGTTGTAACATTATCTTTGTGGACCTTCCTATAAATAGATAACATATCTTAGACTTCTGTTTGTAAGGATTTATCTATTCGTTGTTTAGTCTTCAATTTTTTTTTATTTTTCTATATAAATATTTATTCACTTTACTATATTTTTATATCATATATGTGGGATAATTCAAAAAAAATGTTGAATTCAAACAATTTGTAATTTACCGCCAATTTATCAGCTGATTTCAAACTCGTATATAGTCCAATCAGTTCCTCGGGGCCATTTTTAAATAGTCAATTGAAAACAAATGTTAATAAACACTCCTTATTTGTTAATCAGACTAATTTTTTTCTGATAAAAACAATAATAATTTTTTTTAGAAATTGTTGTTTACTTCGAATCAACTCTGTCAAGATTTATGTGAAAAATATAATTCCCAAATTAGTGGGATAATAAAATGAAAATAGTATATACAGGACTGAAAATACAAAGGGTCGCGTGATCATCGATGAAGCTTCTGAATTGGGTGGAAAGCTTTCATCGTTTTCCCCTACTCGTTCTTGATTTACAATATTCGTTCAAGGTTTAAATTAAACTTTGGACTTTAGTTGACTTTTAGTTGCAAGTGGGAACTTGTCGCAATTTTTTCTCTTCTTCAAATTGACAAATTACGTGTTGTCTCTGCTGGCAAACATTCGTTCTACGAATGGTTTAAATGTCTTCAAATATGACATTCACGACTACATCATGAATGTGTGAACTACGAATATCTCTTATTTTTCGTTTTGTCGATAGTGATAAAAGTGTAAATTTTGAATCTTTTAAAAGTCAACAGAGAGCTATTTGTTGTCAATCTACATATGTGAATTGACAACAATTAAAAAAAATCACAAGTCTTCATTGAATTCAAAGTGGAAAACTATTTTTGACCTACTACGAAAATATATTACTGTTTTTTCAAAGAGAAATCTTCCAAGCATATACATTATGACGAGTAAAACAATCGATATGCAGTATACACCACCAACATCGGATACAATTCAGACAAAACCATTTCCAATTAGAGGTAAGCGATTGTTTATTTTTTTTTATAAACAAAAGAAAACTTCAATATTTGAAGTTAATAATGAATCGTTCTTTTTTCTTTTTAATTTCACAAAACTTCATTAAATATGCCACGTGTCTGGTATATTAGGTTTATTATTTTATTTTGAATCTAAAAGTACATAATTTTATTATATTAAATTAAATATATATGATGTTTTGAAATTGATACTCTATTGAGAAGGATGTTATTAAAACTGTTAAATTTCAATATAGATAGTCAATAGAGATATTCTCATATTTCTTGAATATAGATGAGAATATTTTAATCTATAGAGTATTGAATTTTGCAACATTTTTGAATTTTAATCTGCGTCACTGCTTTATTTATAATTACGCATTACATTTCATGAAAAACAGTAGATATTGAAATTGTTGAAATTCACAATTTACAGAATCATAACCTCACTTTTTTTCCCAAAAAAAAAAAAAAACAATTAGAATAAATGAACTATTTTTATTATTTGAATTATTTGTCTAACGAATGTTTACCTTTGTTAATTTACAAAAAAATTTTACCTTTGCTTACTAAAAAAAATTATACATAATTTAGTTCTGTTCTTCTAATTTGATTAAATAAGAATATAAATATATTGTTAATACATTACTATTAAGAAACAATTGTTAAAAAACAATTTCTCCAATTTTAAGAAAATTTTTATTACTTTGTAAATGAGTAATAAAGAGAATTTATCATGAAGTAAGCGTAAAGAATAAATAATAATAAAAAAATGCACACGTGCACTCGTTTGTTATATCATTTGTTATGCATCATTATTTCTGTGAATGTAAAATAATGCATATATAACCAATCTTTTTTATTACCTTTTATCTTGTAATGCTAACGATGCTAAATTGTTTTGCAATTCTTATAATGCATATTATTCCTTTTTGTAAATTTTGTTTACTTTTAAAGTCTGCTATTTGTTTCTAATGCAACGTAATAATCATCATTGAATTAAATTTTACCATAGAAAAATTAATAATTTATTTTCGATTTTAAATATTATTTTACTATTTGTAAATAATTCATTAAATTACTATTTATATTACAGAATTTAATATTTCAAAATAATTTGAATTTTGTAAATAAAATTTTTTATTTATGCTTTTCAATTTTTCTCTTTAGTAATAATATTTTAACGTAATGTAATTAATAAAATGACAATAACATTATTCATTGGCTTAGGTAGCAATATTGAATTTACAAGTTGTGAATTATGTCCAGACAAAGCTGGTTCATTTTAGATTGGCAATGATCCAGTTTTCATTCTTTGGTTTGTCATATGAATTCTCGATCTAAAATGTTTTAAAAACAAACAATAAATTTTCTTTAATTGCCTTAATGTCAATAAAGTTCTTGACTTTCACCTTTAAAGTTTCTTTCATAGTAAATTAAAAAAGTAAACTTAAAATCGTTCAATAACAAAGTTTCGTGGTATTTTTCTAAAATAATTTTTATTTATATAATATTTATTTTATATTTATTTCATATTTATTTCATATTTATTTTCATTTATTTCTATTTATCAATATTTATTTTCTCTTGGTTATAATTTATCAAAAAGAATTTGTCGCGTAAATTATTTTGGCACTAAATGATTTTTAAACGATTTATCGCGAATTTGCAAGAATTGGTATTTAATTCAATTAACAAATTTTTTATAATAAACCCTATTTTTACAATTCGCATAATTTCAATTTTGTAAACATAATTTTTTTATTACAATTTAATTTAAATATTTAATTGTGTAATAAATATTTAATAAAATGCATTATTTACAGTATAGAAAATCGTATGACATTGACACTTTTTTTTCCTTCACGAAAAAATTTTATTGGTTTTTTTTTTTTTAATGGTTCTACTAATTGTGTCAGTTTGTTACTGTTGACTAATATAATAAGAATGTCCAAATGAAAGAAAGATATGCATTCCATTTCCTCCTATTATAATTCATGAGACAAGAATGTTAAAGAATATATTGATAAGTATAAGAGATTACTTGGACTTATCGTTGAATTATCTCGTATAGGTAAACATTAAATTTTGTGACTATTGTATAAATCATGGCCACTCACCCGAAACAACCTCGAATCTCCAATTTTATGCGTAAGCCTATTTTATAGAGTTTTTAATTGATTTTTGAATTTTTTTTTCATTTTGAAAACCGGAGGCATCCTGTGAATATTTTTTTTCCTTCTTGAAAACCGGGAGGAATTGTTTTATTATCCTGTGAGAGAGAATTTTCTTTTATTGTAAAATAATCCCTTGTGTGTAAAACTGAGAAATGTTCTTTTTCAGTTTTTCCTCCGAGTGGGTTTGGATATTTTAATTTTTTGCTATGTTTGATTGTAAGTTTCGATTGAATTAATAGAAGTCTTGTTTTTTTTTTTTAGGTGAACGAGCCAATTTTGTAAATAAGCCACATGTGATAGCAATGGTGGGATTGCCCGCAAGAGGGAAGACTTACATCTCAAAGAAGCTGTGCAGATATTTAAATTGGATTGGAATCAGTACGAAAGTCTTCAATTTGGGAGAATATAGAAGGCACGCGACAACGGCCTATCAATGTCATGATTTTTTCCGACCGGATAATATTAAAGCAATGGCAATTAGGACCCAGTGTGCTTTGGATGCATTGCAGGATGTATGCAAATGGCTCGAGTCAGGTGATGGCGAGGTCGCCGTTTTTGATGCGACAAATTCCACTGTCGATCGACGGGACATGATTCGTGAAATTGTGGTTCTTAAAATGGGTTTTAAACTCTTTTTCGTCGAATCAGTTTGCAATGATCCGGAAATTGTCGAGCAGAACATTATGGAGGTACGTAATTTTATTTTCAAAATTGAAATAGAAAAATTCCCAGAATTTGTAAAAAAAAATACATTTGGAGATTTTTAAGACGAGTGAGAAACCAAAAAAGTGCGAAGATGCATTTTCATATTGATTTTAAATTTAACAGGTCAAGGTGAGCAGTCCAGATTATGCGAATATGAACAAGGAGGAAGTGCTGGCGGATTTTATGCTACGAATTGAACACTATCAGGAGAAATATCAGCCATTGGATGAAAATCGTGAGAGTGATTTGTCATTTATGAAAATTTACAATACCGGCGAGAAGGTTCTTGTTCATAAGCACGAGGGCCATATACAAAGCCGGATAGTTTATTATTTAATGAATATTCACATTGTACCGCGCACAATTTATCTGACCAGGCATGGCGAGAGTGTTATGAATTTGGATGGACGAATTGGAGGCGATTCAGATCTCAGTGATAGGGGTCGATTGTACGCCAAAGCATTGTCCGAATATATTATTAAACAAGATATTCAGGGTCTTCGCGTTTGGACCAGTTGGCTGAATCGTACGATACAAACGGCCGCCGATGTGAAAGCACCACAGGAGAGGTGGAAAGCCCTCAATGAAATTGACGCCGTAAGTTCATTATTTTTAATTATATTTATTTCATTACAATATTTTATATCGTTTTTATTTTCATCAATATTTAAAGGGCATCTGCGAGGAAATGACCTATGAGGAGATTGAGGAAAAATATCCCACAGATTTTGCAGCTAGGGACCAAAATAAATTTTCCTATCGTTATCCGCGAGGGGAGAGTTATGAGGATTTGGTGGCACGTTTAGAACCGGTGATTATGGAACTTGAAAGACAGGGTAATGTTTTGGTTGTCAGTCATCAGGCAGTTTTACGCTGTCTACTTGCATACTTTTTAGACAAAAATGCAGGTCAGTGGAAATTTACTGTTAAAACGTTGTGTGTATTTTAAATTAAAATAAAAAATAACTTGCTTTCAATATTAAACTAAATATAGTTTAGAAATTACATAATTCAACCTTGGTAATGTGAAACAAAGTGTAAATAGATAAGAAATTGTTTATTTCAGAAAATATATTTCAATTTTTCTTTGTATTCCAGAAGTAAAGTTTCTTTCTTAATGGCTTATTTTTAGGGTTTTTGATTTTTGAATTTGATGTTTTAAAAAATTTTGTTTGTTTGTTTTTGGTTTTAACGATTGTTTATGTATTTTTAGATGAACTACCGTACCTGCAGGTACCGCTGCACACAATAATCAAATTAACCCCAGTGGCTTATGGTTGCAAGGTGGAAAATATTCGACTACCGATCGATGCAGTCGACACACATCGAGCAAAACCAAAGGTAGAAGCTTAGATCCTAATACGACACTTTTTCCCTGAGAAAAGTCCCCACAGAAAAAAAAAATGTTTCCCTTAGTTTTGAATGCTAGAGCTATTGATTGATTTGTCGTTACGTAAATCTTCATGTACTTTTCATATGGCTAACTTACACTGAACAATGTGAGAGAAATGCTTTTTATCACCTTGTGCAACATCGAAATTTGTAGCTTTGCTGATGGCACTAATCTCAATTTCTTTTCTTATATATATATATATATAATTTAAAAAAAAGACTCATGCATGAACTGCTAGACAATATTTATCACTATTCAAATTTGTGTCAAGAATAATTGAGAGACATCAGAAACGTGAACTGATAAATATGTTTTTCATGTACAATTAATTGCAAGGCAAATTATAATATTTGTCTCGAAAAATTTTTATTGCAAAGAAAATAAGAATTCTTAATTTCAAGGTGAAATACCATTGAAATTTACTATTATTCTCTATTATTAAAATTTTAAAAAGTTGTTTTCGTTTAAACTAAAATTCAATTAAATTAGAAACAAATTCAAATTAATTTTTCTTCTAAAGAAAAAAAAAACATCAATTTTCATTCCGATGTTCCTCAATTATTATTATTATCGTTTTGTGTTTAACACCCTGTGTAAATAATATTTTACAATTGCATTAACGTTGAACAAGAAAGAGAAAAAAAAGGAAAGAAAATAATAGAAAAAAGAAACTAACACGAATGTTTTTGATGTTTGTATCAAAACTTAAAAAATTTTAAATCTATATCAAATTAAACGTGGTAACAATTTATTTACATGTCTGAGTACAAAAAAAGAGAGGCTTACTTTTCTGCGGTCTGGTATCGTTATGATGTCTTCCTGTCCGTTAAAAGTTACTATATATAGTACAAAAATCCCGTTTATTGTGTATGCAATCCAAGTACCTGAGCTTTTTATGATAATATTTCGTCTGTTTATATTTTCTACTGTAATTTTTCTATATATATATATATTTATATTTTATTCGAAATCAACGATAAATCATCGCAAAAAAAAGAAAATTTATGTTATTAATTATTAACAAAGCAACGAACAATAGTTATTATTGGTGGAGGTCAAGAGACTTATTATACATATACATATCATTTATTGTACTTTAAATTAATATGCATTTTTTTTTTTTTAAAGAAACTTATTAATTGATGGGATTGGTTTTAAATTTGGGTCAAATGAAAAAGAGAATCTTGAAAATTATCGTTACTAACAAATAATAATAATAATGAAAAAAATCAAAAAAATAATATGAATAATTAAAAAAAATAACAATAAAGTGAATTGATGTTTAATTTTGTTATTAATATTTGAATCGTCGCACTACCTACCATCATTACCTATTCGATAACAAATTAATGATTAACTAATTTATTATTGTATTTCTTTTCTCTTTTAGATGTGAACATTTTCCCCTTTTTCTATTCCTTTGATAATTGTGTGTATTTTTATTTTAAATTAAATTTTGAAATAATTTCTATTAATGAGACTTGGAAAAAAATTGATAAAAATTTCGTGACTAAAATAAAAGCTTTTGACGAACCATTAGGAAAAAAAACTCGTTGCTTTTTCTATTCTTTTTTTAATCCTCTTTTTTCGAATATTTCATTTGAGACAAAATTACAAATTCAGTAAACGAGTTGTAATATCAATTTTTTAAAACTATTTTCAGATACCCGGCTACCTTGAGGAGCGCTTCAGGAGAAAAGGAAAAAGTCTTCACACGTGATAACAATTGTTTATCATCATTGGCCGCTTTATTTGAATAAAAAAAAATGAAGCAGTGTTCTCCTTTAGGCAGATGATTTGCCTTCGCGAATATTGAGGTGCCGCATATTTTCTACTCGTTTTTGTCAACCTCTAAACAAAACCAAAAAAAAGCAAAATACAAAAAAAAAATCTGCGTGACTCTCTCTGTGAATATTTTTTTGTTATTGTCAGCGAATTAAACGAAAATTCATATTATAACATCATCATCTTTTGTACGGATAGATAATTTTCACCTTTGCCGGAACAAATAAAGATGATATACTTCACAGAAGCATGAAAAAGAACAAGGAAGAAAAAGAAAACCAAGTCTGTTTTCAATTTCGTGGAAAACATATTATTATATATGTATTATGAAAAAAATACTATTTCCTATAGGCATTTTTCTAAAAAAGAAAAAAAAAATTCTGCTCCTTATCGACAAAAGAAAAATATAACCCACTGCATAAGAGACTGTGATTTTTATGGAATTGGGTTGTTTTATTTCAGTTTTGTTGCTTCCAACAACGCGCTGAGACTTAAACTTACATTTAGAAGTCAAAGTATAAATCAAAGTATATAAATTTAAAAAAGAAAGTTCAAGATTAATAAGTTTTTTTCCAAACTTATCTGTATGACGTGTTCTATAAAACACTTTTTGATACTTAAATGCAAAGAATTCAAAAGGAAAGTTTTAAAAATCGATAAAAATAGATTAATAGATTTTGTCCAATTTCAATCTATATTCTTCGTATCTTTATAAAAATAATCTTTATATCCGACCTTGAATGTTACCGATTTCTTCTCAAGGGCTAATAATAATATTAATTAATAATCAATAATAATAATTGCTCGTTTACGTAAATGTCTGCCATTCAAAATATGAATAACTTTAATATTTACAAGATTACAAGAAAGAAAAATTATTAATATTGACGTTTTTTTTTTCCTCTGGTCAGCCGAATCTTAATGTAAAGAAATCTCAATAAATTCTTATACATAAAATTGTTACGAGATACTTAAATAAATAATATTTTTATTCATTAGATAGAGGATCTTTTCAGTACCTTTTTTTTGGATTCGTTTTATTATCTTCTTTCTCATTGCTCTCAAATTCATTCTTCTTCGACTTTTTCCTCGAGACCCATAGCTTCAACATCTACTACACCTTTCCTTGAGCGTTTACTGGATTTTTCTGTAACAAAAATAAAAAGGAAAGTTTTTCGATTAAAACATGTATTAATTAAATAATACAAAAAAATTAATAAATTAATGAACAATAAATTTATACAATTAATAAATTTTTAATTTAAAAAATTTTGAATCAATTAACATACTTTGGGAAAAAATTATTAATTACGTTGATAAAAAAAAATTATAAATTTAACAATTTTAAAATAACCTTCGTGGAAATTTCTAGCTGTTCGTTTTCTAATATCGTCGATTGCTTCTTCTTTTTGTGCCCATTCAAGAACCAAACGTCGTCCATACAAATGCGTACTTTGGCATAAAGCTTTAAACGCCACCTTTTAAAAAACAAAATATTAATTATAATAATAAAAATATATTTTTTTAAATAATCATTTTTAACTTACTTTAGCATCTTTCTTTGTGGAATACTCAACAAAAGCAAATCCACGATGTTTTTCATTTCCAACTAATTTTTTCGGTAGTCTCACAGCTTTCAAATCGCCAAATACCCTTAAATATTGGAAAAAAAATAATAAAACAAATTTATTAGAAAAAAAACATTGAGATAAAATTAAAAAAAAGAAATAATTTTTAAATTTCGATTCGAACATTTTAAATAAAGAAAATTTCTCACTTGAATAGCTGTGTAATTTCATTAGCATTCGCTTGAAAGGGAATATTCCTCACTAAAATTTTAGTTCCCGTTTGTTCAGTGATTTTTGCACTTTTCTTCGCTGCCTGCAAATCTGACCTAATTGGAACAGAAACAAATTTAGATTAGATTTGTTTGTTTATTTTTTTGTTAGAAAAAGAAAAAAATATGTAAATTTAGAATTTTCAAATTTCTCCTTTTGTTTTGTAAACTTACTGTAAGGTTCTTTCGGATCTCTTTAATTCGATTGTCTTTCCATCCAAGTCAGTCATTTGCAACTCTTTCAAAGCACGTTCAGCATGAACTTTATATTTATATCTGACAAAACCATAACCCATTGATAATTTTGTACTGGGATTTTTTGGATCTTTCTTGGTAGCGACCGATGCGTAGTGTAGTAAACCACAACGTTTAAAGTGCTGGAAAAAGAAAATTTAAAAACATTAAAACTATAATCAAGTAAAATAATAATAGTGATAATGTAACAAAAATTTACATATAAAAACAAATAGAATAAAACTTAAGATTAATTTACGTTTTTCAAATCGTCATCAGTTGTAGAAAAGTTCAAATTTTTAACAAATAATGTGGTATCGGGCTCTGGTTCTTCGTCGTCTTCATCTTCGTTATCGTCATTTTTCTTCATTTCTTCCTTACTTTCGATTTCGTCTTTCACTGTCTTATTTTCATTTGCATTAAATTTATTTTGTTTCACTTCATTCGAAGAGGATTCAACTTTTTGCAAATCATTCGCAAAACTATTGTCGGGCGCCCATTCCAAATAAAGGGGTAAACTTTTAAATTTTGTGTAAGCCAATCTTGTAAACGCTAATCGAGCTTCCGATGGTTCAAAAAATTCGACTATCGCTACAAAAGAAAATATTAATAAATTTAATTATTAATTGTTAATAATTAAAATATATTCATTATACAAACCAGTGATTCCTGCAGGCGGTAAAACAACACGGCCAACTTCACCATGTTTCGAAAACATTTCTAAAATCTCATTTTCACTTGTTTTTGCAGGTAAATTCTTCACAAGTATCACAGTTTTTGATCTCTTCTGAGGAGGCTGATTAAATGCATCTATACAAACGCCATTATCTTCTAAAAATTTTTTTGTTTTCACCACTATTTGAGTTTCTCCTAAAGCGAGACGAACTGCTGTACTTATTCCTTTAGACTCATCGTCAAGAATCTATTAATAGAAAAATAAAAATTAGTAAACAATTTTAATAACTAATTTAATAAATTTGGTAATTGATATACTTTTTCTTTTGTGGTGTTGTATGTTGAGGCCATTGCTTCAGCAACGGCGTCAGTTCCCAAGAAGAGAGTATTCCAATTGTGAGATGAACCAGCAGTGGCCTTTTCTTTTAACGCTTTTTTGTCCTTGTAACTTAGATTTTCTAGATAATAAAATTTTCAATTAATAAATTAAAAATTTTTCAGAATAATTTCCATTTTCTTAAAATAAGGACTAATTTTTTACTTGATTAATTAATTATTGTAAACCCTACCATTCTGGAGTAAATCTTCGGCTGATATTTTCGATTTTCCAGGCAAGATATGTAACATTCTGCCATTTAAAATTGAACCATCTAATTCTGTGTAGGCTTTTACTGCGTGTTCCGGCATCATAAAAGTTACTGTTCCAAATCCTTTGGGTTTTCTGCTTATCCTATCCACTGGTAAATTTACTTCAGTCAGTGGACCTGCAAAACCAATGAAGGTTAAAAAATTTATTTTATAAATAATTAACTATAGAATTAAATTTACCAAAGGTTCTTAAAATAATCAAAAACGTAATTAATATATGATAGAAAGCGTAATTTAAAAAATTATTTTTATCGTATAAAAATAAAATTATTTTGTTTATAAACTAAATTTTTTTTAAATTGAATAAAATTTGGCATCTTTGGCATTGTAATTACCATATTTTTCAAAAAGTTTAGTGACATCATCTTCCGTTGTCGTGTAAGATAAATTTCTGAGAAACATCCTTCCAGATTCTGCAATTGTCTCTTCATCAGCAAGAGCGTCAGCCTGTTTTTTCCATTTGATATCCACACTTTTATTTTCATCATCCCTCTGATTCTCTTTTTGTTCGTATTTAGCTACGAATATTTGTTTTCCATCTGTCAATTAAAGAATACTTCTATGTATATATTGTAGATTTAGTTGAAAAGGAAATATTAAAATAATGAATAAATAAAATAAAATCATTTTATTTAGAACTTACCCAAAAAGCTTTTGTGCTTGCTTAGTGCCTGTTTCATATGTTTTTCAGTTTTGAAGCCAACATAAGCGATACCTTTAATTTTTTGAGGCACTCGTATCGATTTTGGCTTCAAGGGTTTGAAGAATTGTTTCAAATCCTTCTTCTTGTGATTAAAACCTAGACCACGTATTTTAACGGTGAAAAATTTAACAATTTGTTTCTTCGGTTCTTTTTCTTTTTTCAATGCTCCGAAAACCTGTAAAAAAAAGTTCACCAATAAATTAGTAACATTTTTATAACAAGAATGAATTTTGTTCTTCTAATTCTGTTCACAAATTTTTTACCTCGAAATCAAGTTTTTTCTCGGTCTCTTTTGCCTCGACTTTTTTTGAATCAGCTTCTTCAGCTTCACTGTTACTGTCATCACTCTTAATTTCTTCATCGAGCAATTTTTGTGCTTCATTACTCCAAACTTGTTTTGTTGCTTTACCAGAATGGCTCTCCAAAAATTCGTTGAATAAAGGATCGTCTTTATGCTGAAAAATTATTTTATTAATATAATATGCAAAAAATATCATTTCTTAATTGAATTTTCAAAGATTACCTTCTCAATTATCTCCTTAAGTTCTTTATTCTTTTCTTTTTTCTTCTTCTTTTCCTTTTTAATTGGAATTTCCTCCTCTGCTTTAACAGTTTTATCTGTATTTTTCTCGTGAGCTGAACTGTCTATTGCATATTTACTCCAAGATTTAGGTTTCGAAGAGTCACCTAAAACAGTTCAGGAATTAATAATTAAATGGTTCGATACTTAAAGAGTGAATGAATTAAATTATAAATTAAATGAGTGCAATGAAATATTTTCTAAATTTTGTAAATAAAAAGAATCTTAATAAAATAATAACCTAGCTTGGCACATAATTCAACGGCAATTTTTGACGTGTCAATGTAAGTTTGATTAAAATAGTCAACGGCATTTTGAGCCTCTTCTTCAGTTTTGTATCCAATGAAACAAAATCTACGAAATACTCCCTCCTTCGTATATTTAAGTTGAACATCAGTAATATTTCCCTTTTTACTAAAATATTCTTTTAATTTATCTTCCGTTACCTGCAGGTAAATAAAAAGTTTATAGGTTAAGTCAAATATATTTGTGTCGACTGGCAGCAATTTATATTGTTAAGATTACTTACAGATTTTGGTAAATTCTTTACAATTAAACGAGACATTGTTGCACATTATTTAAGAAAATTACAATAAACTATTTGTAAACAACAACAGAAAGTAATTACTCTTTATAAACACGTGTCGAAACACACTGAAGTCCACCACGTTACTATAATCGAAATCATCGATAATTCGATAGTTTACTATCGTATCGTAATCAGATAACTTCAAGCCTATGAAAGTTTCATGGAAAATTACAGTTTACCGTTACGTCAAGTTAAAATGTAGAATTTCTGTAAAAAATAATATTCATACTTAAAAACAAACTTAATTAAACGCTAAAACTAGTTTAACTGTTTATTTAGATTCATTAAATTCTTTGTAAATCGTAATTAATTTCTTATGTAATTTGTCGCGAAAAATTTCTTCAAGAAACATAACCTAACTTTACCACAGATCCCACAGATATGAAAATCGCATAAGAAGCTATTATTAGAAACATAATTTTCTTTAAATTTACAATAAAATATAATAAATCAGTATATTTTTCTTTAAATATTACTAAAAAGTTTAAAAACTATTCATTGTAGTAAATTCGGTTTTTAAACACAAAGAAATTTCTTAAGTTACGAGTATAACTTTCAATATTGGAGAAACTTCACTTTGAAACTTTCATTTGATGTTTTTGATTTGAATTCATCGGAAATCTGTAACATTTTTTCTATTAAATAGTGTATTATTTGAGTAATTAAAGTAAAAGTGTTTATTTTATATTGACAAAAGGACTAATTAGCAGCTAAATAAAGGTAAAATATAATCAATATTATGAAAATTATATTGTAAAATGATAAAATTCAAAATAACATTGCGCCAAGAAAATCTAACCTAAAAAATTTTTATTTTAACAATTTTTTCCCGTGATTTTTCACCTTTATTCACTTAATTACTATGTTGTGGGTATAATTTATTGAATTTAGTAATACTTTAATGTATAATTTACTGAATTCAATTAAACTTTTTAATTTATAATGAGAAAATTTCAAGATCATATTTTAATTAAATTTTTGCATATATAGAAATAATTTACAGTACTTAATTTAATAATTTTACAAAAGTAAATATTTGAATAAAAGCAAAAAACTTTATATTTATAAATTAGGAAATTAAAGATAAAATGTGTATTTATGAAATCATTAATTTTTAATTAAATTGAATTGCATTTGCTGATAGATTATAATTTGCATTTTATTTTTTCAAGAAATTAAATTACTTTCTTAACATAGGCATTATTTTATCAACTTTATTTTATTGACCTGATAGAGCTTTCAACATAAGCAATTTGTTTTTTCTTTTTTTTTTTCTTCCACTGATATTGAATTTATGCAATCAATAGTTCTGACACACCATTTCTAAGTTTTCCTGCCGTTCAAACGTTCATCTTATCATGTAACATTGCAACAAACAATAGAATAACTTGGAACAATAATTTAATTGTCTTAGCTTCTTAGAATCGAATATATTCTCCTTGGTAATATCAAATATTGATTTACATAATGCATTGCAGAACTTGTATATGAATATTTTAAAAAATGAATTTAATATTAAAGTAACATTAATAAACAAATTCATTAATTAAATTTTATAATTTAATTCTTATAAAGGACTATAAAATAGTATTAAATTGATATAAACTAAATGAAAAACTAATTAAAAATTAAATTTACATTTTCAAATTAAATATTTTTTTTACTGTTTCGTTTATTACAATGTAATTAATTAAATGTATAATGCAAAAATATAACTATAGAGGAGAGAATAAGTAATTTATTCGAAGTGTAGATTTATTTATACAGAAAAATCAGGTACACAGGATAAGAAAATACTGTTTGCGGTACAAGAAGCAATAATTTTTTTCTAACAAAATTCTAAAATTGTGTAAATTCATGTGAACATTATATCTTATATATTAAAAAATTTAACACTTAATTGATTGTAACAGGAAATATTTTCAAATTACATACACTTAAAAATTTGCTTTTATATACTTTCTCCTGTGGCAATTGAAATTATTTGCAAAAATTGTTTTCTCTGTTTTTTTTTCTTTGGCACCATTGACACTCGGTAAATTTTATGGTTCATTAATGGAGTCATTTTACAAAGAAAGAGAAAAATATATATTAACATAGTATTGTTTATACAATCGCGTATTTTTCATATTCTAAAATAATTTCAATTGTAAAAATAATTTTGTTTATTATATACTTAAAAAGTATAACGTTAATTATACACATATATTATGTATTAACAGAGTAAATCTTTCAGTTATAATATATAAGTGAAAAGATATTTAAATATAGATTAATTTTTTAATTACAATTTAATTTATACGAGAGTTACAAAAACTCAGTTCAGTCGGATTTTCTTTTTTTTCTTTTTTTTTTACAAAATAATTCCCAATTTTTGACAAGCACGTTTAACGAAACGTGCGTAAAAAAAAGTTTTAAATAAGTTTAACAAAATATTTATGTACCTATGAGATCTTTTTTTCAATAATAATAATAATAATAATATTAATAATAATAATAACAATTTTTTTAAGGTAAATTTTGATTTAAGTAACAGGAAATGAATTTTTTTTGTAACACACTGACATTTTGCGGTGAAACTTTTTTTTTCTGATATTCAGTTTGGAATCTAGAGTATAGATAAAGTCTTGATCGGAAAATAAAATCACTTCCTTCTGAAACATGTCACTGCATTAAAGTAACAACGCCAATAAACGCGACCCTTTGCTTGTCCTCTACGTTGAAGATCCATCTGGAAATAATTTTTATTTTTTCTTTAAAATCAAATTATTTTCTAAAATTATAAAAATCGTGTTGAAAAAAAGATAACAAAAAGTACTTTTTTTTAAATGATTTTTTTTTTAATGAAAAAATTCAATTTTAAAAAAAACATATACACAGTGAAAAAAATTTTTATTTGAAGTAAATAATGAAATTTAAATCATAATTTATTATTAAAAATATTTACTTAAAATAAAGAATTTTTTTACACATATAATATTGAATAATTGATTAAGGTTGATGGTTGCTTTAATTAAGGGCGCATTTAACGCACATTTTGTAACGTCACTAAATAAATTGAAAATTAATCATTATTCGCAATAATAATTAAATTAAGATTTAGGTCAAATTAATAAAAGAAGTAAGCTATGGAAAATTTTTTTTTAAACCTACTGATTCACATTTAGAGAAAAATTCATTAATTAATTGGATAAAGTTTTAAACAATTAATTAAACAATTAATTAAACAATTAATTACATAAAAATATACATATTAATCAATTAATTACATTAAAAAATATACAATTAATTATTTACATAAAAAATATACAAGTTTCACTTCAAATGATTAATAATTTTTAATTATTATAATATTCTTTGAATAATAATTTCTTACCGTATGTATTGCAAATAAATAATATATAATAATAATAATAATAGTAATAATAATATATATAACAACATAGGTATAATAATTTATAATAAAAAAATTTAGATATGGAAATTGTAACAAATGGGATTTTTTTTCTATAAACCGTTGAAAACTTCAGTTTTCTAAATTTTTTTTAACATTGAATTTGAGGATTTAAAAGAACATTTTAACTTTTCGATTCATACCGTTTTTTCATCCGTCAGGGGAATATTTTGCCTGGTACTTTCCCTTAGTTGATTTTCAGACTTCACGTAGTATTTCCCACTCGATCCTCCACCCACTGAATCTTCATTTTCAATAGCTTTTTGCAATGCAATCATCAGTCTGTCGAGCAAAAGTGCTGCTCTTTTCTGCATTGGTTTCTGTAAAAAAAAAACAAAGAATAAATAGATTTTTGTTCAAATATTTTTTTGGAAAATGATTAATGATAATTAATAATTTTTATATAAAAATAAATTTTTCCCTTTGAAGAATATCTTTTATAATTTTTGTTTGTGAAATAAATTTCAAGTTTCGAACAAAAAAAGAAATTATAAAATACAGTGAAAATAATTTTTTTCTAAATATATTTTTCTTTTTATTATTGTAAAAAAAACCATCAGCATTGGAAAAATACAAGAAAAAAAAAATTTGAAACAAATTTTCTTCTTGTTTCTTATATATATTAGAAATTTTTCAAACTTGTACTTGCGTACTCGTAACTTGTTTTGAATTCATATTTAATGAAATTTTACAACATAAGTATAGTCCAGGCAACTTCTTTATAAGCTTCTCGTTATAAATCTTGTGCTGCTCGGAGAAAATCAGGAGAGAATTACAATCATCAATTTTTTTTTTTACTCAACTTAAAAAAAAAAAGTATCGCAATGAAAATAAATTGCATTTTTTTGATACGAAGACATAATGATTATTTTAAGAGAATTATTCTTAAATTATGAAAATTCTTGTTAAACCGTTTATACTAAAATTTAAAGAAAGTTAAAATTTTATAGCATTTTAGTAATGAAGATAACTAAATAAAAGATAAAGAGAAAATAAAGAAATGTTGTTAATTTTTTTTTCAACTAAAAAAATCGAATTTAATAATTATTGAAGAAAAGATTGAAGATTTGAAAAGTTTACTTAATGTCATATCGATTACTATTAAGAGAAGCCATCTTCAATCCTCTCTCAATTTACAAACATTTAACTTTTTACACTGTTTACATAGATATGAAATTTTTATCAAAGAAAGCAGTTTTTTTTTTAAATGGAAAATATTTATTTTCTTATTTTAAAAAGAGATTTCATGAGGTACTTTTGAATAATCGTTCTTTCACATAACATTTATATTTAAATATTTTATTCATATATTGGTTTTTTTTTTATTTTTCTCTAATTATTTTTTTGAAAAAAATATATCCGTATATTAACTAGTGTATATTATATTAATATTAGTGAGTGTATATTATATATTAACTGTGCATATCAATTGACAGTAATTAATTAAAAGTTACATATCGACTTATTTGAAAGTTAGGTGATAATTAGTAATACGTGATCAGTGAGGGTTGGTCTTATCAATGAATTAACCTGCCATATGCTGTTATTGATCATAATGTAGTTAATCGACCTCATTCTCTAGTAAATGAACAGTGGATTTTGTAATTGAATTTTGATTTTCATAGTTCAGTCCTGACTGAACAAAAAAAATTTTTTCAGTGATACTTACAATCTATTTTTAAAATAATAATTACAGTTATTTTTACTATATTAACTATTTATTTTTACTAATAATTATTGTTATTTGTGCTATTATTTAGTATTTTTACTATTAATTAGTTATTTTTAGTAATAATTAGTAGTTAGTACTGTTAATTAGTTATTTTTTCACTGATAATTATTGGGTATTTTTTAAATATAATAATTACAGTTATTTTGACTAATAATCAGTTGTTTTTATTAATTATCAGTTATTTTTACTATTAATTAGTTATTTTTACAAATAATTTTTTTGTTTTGCTAATAATTATTTATTTTGACTAATAATTAGTTATTTGTGCTAAAAATTTATTTATTTTTATTATAAATAATAATAATAATAGTTACATTTATTCACAACTTTCGGTAAAAGAAAATTTTACTGATAGTGATTTTTTTAAACTATAATTCAGATTTAAAGTTGTATAAAATAGCAATATTTATTTTTTTTTGTCGTACAATATTATATTCGAAATAAAAAATAGTTTATTATCTCTAAACTGCATATAAATGCAAAAAACTATGAGTATACAGTTTATGAATTGATTTTTCTTTTGCGAAGTCGATTTCCCAAAGGAGAGTTTCATGATCGTAGATATAGTTCAAGTGGGGTCAAAAAAAAAAAAAGAAAAGAAAAAAGAGAAAAAAAATATATATGAAGGAAAGAATCAATTCCTAGGAGATTTTTCTTATTCTCATTCTATTTTACAACGACCATTATTTCATTGAAGGTCCTGTAGGTAAACGATATTGCAAGTCAATTAATAATAAAAAGCATTATGATTGAAATTTCCCTTCAGTTGCGACGCAGAGATAAATATTATTTGACTTTTGTTTCAATCGAAAGTTGCATTGCGTTGTATGTAATATTCAATTTTTCTCTCTCAATAAATCATTGTAGATTGAAATGCAATAATTTAAATTAATGCAGAGTTTAAAATATTTATAAATTAAAAAAAAAAAAAATTTTCGTAATTTATTATAGAGATTTATTTTTCAAAAAGTTAATTCGAATTGTGAAAATTAACTATTCATTATTATATTATAGGAAAAACATTCTCATTTGATATGTAAATATTTCATTGTCATGAAAGGGAAATAACGTCGCGCACGTCTGACTTCATTTAGTTTTTACTACTGTACTTTTTTTTACTGTCTGACTATTAACACTTTAATTCTACTTTCTTACTTTATTTCGTTTAATGCAATTGTTTCTAAATTTAAATAAACATTTTTGCTACATTAATTAATTTTTTTCTGTAAAATATAAATTTTAATAGGCATAAATTATTTTAATCTATGTAAAAATTAATAATTTCTTGATAAAATTATAAATACGTGTGCGAAAATTTCCACAATATTTATTTATATATTTTTATATATAGAAATTTATATTTAGACACTTTTTTTTGGATAAATATGTATATAAAGTTGTTGAATATATAAAATGACATTAGTATGCGAAGTCAGAAAGTGTTTTGAGATTAGTTTGTATCAAAGAAAATGAAATTGATTTTTTTCCAATTCCTATTATCAGCACGAACCGATCATTTTTTGCTGTACGCGCGCATCAGTATTTAAGATAAAAACTTTTATTGAATATCAATCTTCGTCACATTATTGCGTTACTATTTTTTGTCTTATATTAAAATGAAAACACATTTTCTCGTATTTGTTTCTTTTACACACATACATTTGAAAAGTAACTATAGAATTTATGTTTCATTGTCAAAAAAGTTTTAGAAACAGTATTAGTGTGATTAATCGGAAAAGCTTTTTACTCGCATTTTATCAAAAAAAAAAAAAAAACAAGAAAACTTTTCATTAATACATTTAATACCTAATATAAATAATAAAAATGCAAAGGCTTATTTTTTTAGCACAAACATAAAGTTTCTTTTTTGCATAAATTATGCAAAATTTATTGTTTACTTATACGCTATAATGACATTATATATGAACCGCATATTTTATACCGGCGAAATTTTTATTTAAATCGAATTTTCAATAACCAAATTTTTAACCGAATTTTTATGAAGCAATTATTATAATCAAATTTTTATCATTTTATATAATTTTAATAAAGGGATTTTTTATCGGTATTTAATAATATTTTTTA
>JUFY01023739.1:0-22713 GCA_001855655.1 Leptopilina clavipes | reverse complement strand
AGCTATTTTACATTTATTTATTATTATTTATTATAAATTATTATTATTTATAAAAATTAATTTAAAAATTACATTGAATAAACTTTATTTAAAATTTGTAAGATATAAAATAAATGTATTGGTTAACAAACATAATTAGAATGTGTATTTTAAAAATTTTCAATTTCGATAGAAATTTTAATTTTAATTTTAATTGAATAATTCTACTTTATTTAAAAAAAAGGAGAACCAAAAATATTTATCTTTAAATAAAACTGAAATATTGTCTTGAGAAATTGTACATTTTTGTGAAAATGTTTCAAAAATAAATATATGTATTTATTGTTTTACAATAGGAAAAAATTCTCCAAAACCTTTTGCAATTCTCTCTGTGAATAACATTTAAATTAGAAAAATCTATAAGTACTAAATTATTATTTATTTTTAACCCATTCTCTAGGTTCCTTTAAAACTTTCATCAATTTGGCCTCTTCAGAGTTAGCTTTTGGTTCGTGCATATATTCCCATTTAGCCGTTGAAGGAAGTGACATCAATATACTTTCGTATCGTGCACCCGGTGTGTATAAACCAAATTTAGTACCACGATCATATATTAAATTAAATTCAACATAACGTCCTCTCCTCAACAATTGCCATTGTCGTTCAATGTGTCCATAGCCTTTATCCTTATTTTTCTCAACTAACGGTATATACGATGGAATAACTGATTCAGCGCACGATTTAACAAATTCAAAAGCTTCATCCTGATTGGGAGTGTCTAAATCATCGAAGAATATCCCACCAACACCACGTCTCTCACCTCTATGCGCTATAAGAAAATAATCATCACACCATTTCTTGAATTTTGAATAATAAGACGAATTATGTTTATCGCAGGCTTTTTTCAAAGTTTCATGAAAATGCGTTGCATCCTTTTCGTCTAAATAATATGGTGTCAAATCTGTACCACCACCGAACCACCATTGTTTCGTTCCGTCTTTATTTTCAATCTCAAAATATCGATAATTAAAATGTATCGTTGGCACCATTGGATTTCGTGGATGTATCACTGCGCTTATTCCAGCAGCAAAAAATGGTAAAGATCCCTCGCTTATGGATTTTCCTCGAGCTCGCATTTGCTGAATAGCACCCTGTGGCAATGTACCAGATACCACGGAAATATTCACGCCAGCTTTTTCGAAAACATTCCCATTTTGTAAAACACATGTTATCCCGCCACCACCCTCTTCTCTTGTCCATCGATCAACAATAAATTTATCTCCAAATTTTTCTTGTTTTTCGAGCTGATTACAAAATTCCGCTTGTATTTTCATAATAAATAGTTCCATTTTTGTTCTCATGTCATTTTCATTTTTTGCTAAAACTTCTTTACTAGTGATTGGTTCTGCTTTGAATTTAGTTACCTTTTTCACTGATTCAGCGGCAAAAACAGGATTATTTGATGTCTTGTATGTTACAATACTTGCTGTTATTATTCCTGCACCAACGAATTTTATCCCAGGATATTTTGTTTGAGTAACTAAAGTGTATAATCTGTTCCAGCCTCGAAAAAATGTTTGAGAAGACATGATTTATAAATCTCTATAAAATAAAAAATGTTTATCAGTATAAATTACAATTTAAATGATAATAAATTAAAATAAATATAATATGTATAATATATTTGTTAAATTTATTTATATTAATCACTTTTCAACATTATATAAAGTACGTAAGATTGTCTTAATTGTTCAAATTTGGGTTATTCACATATACGTGTTATAAAGCACGTAGGCATCTCTCCTCCTTTTTTAATGAAATATTTCAAGAACTTTATACTTTAATTATTGATTATATATTTTAACACTCAATTATTTATCAAATTTGATACATTTCTTTCAGATAAATTACACGAAAATACATATTATGAAAATGAATGGTAAAATTTGTGAATTTTTAGAAAAGTGAGGTTAGAAACGAAAATGAATATAATGTTCTACCAAATCCGCTTTTAACACAAAATAAATTCAATAATAAATATACTTACAATAAAGATCTGTTTTCATAAAATGTACCAATTGGACGTTATTAATGAAAAATATACTAAATATAAAAACTTTCCATTAAAATAAGGTATTACACGAAGAATTAAATAACTTGTCTTCTTGTTGTCTCTAAACAATTACTAAGCATATTTGTTTTTAAATGACAATTGAGACACAAATACCTTTCACGTAATTATTCTTTAATGGTATTTATCGTATTATAAATTACTAAAATATTCAACAAATTATTTTGCTTGATGTGAAAAACGTCAGCAACATGCAGTAGCATGCACAACACTACAAAAATAAACAACACACGGCATAAATCAAAGAAACTTAAAATAACTATAATAAATTATTAAACTATAAAATTTTCCCAGTTTAATTTGTTTATGAAAAATACCTAACAACCAAAAAGTAATAAAATATATGTAATTTTAAACAAAAGGTATTGACTAATTATTAAATTGTTTAAATTTAAAAGGAAAATTGGTCAATTGACTAACGTAGTAACTAACAGTGTCCTCTAGTGAATGATTTACAAAATAGAAAATAAAGATGGCGAAATGTCATCTGATGTATCGTGTTCAAAAACGGGTAGTTTAAATAAGTTTAAATGTCACTCATGTCAGGTGTTAAATTAACTAAAAACTTTATAGAAACGTGTCACAACATTGTGCAAAAATGGAGCTTTTTCGTACCGAATCGCATTACATTTTCGTAAAGGAGAGACATAGCCTATGGTGTGAAAAATATACTGGAGAACTCTCAGCAAAATCTGGTCAGTATATATACAATTAAATTTTTTTTCTTCTTAAAAGAATAATTATCAAATCCCAATTAATATTTTCTTTATACAATAATAAACATTTTACGTATCTTCATTTAAGTATAGACTTTATTTAAATATTTTATGAAGCAACAATGGGCGTATCTAAAATTGACGTTTCATTGTATATTTATTTTTAAATTTACAAATAATGTTTATTTTTCTCATTAGAATTTTTTTTCAATAATATTTTGTTATTCTTTTCTTTGTAAATTGCAATAATTTCGATGAATAAAGTCTGGAAATTAGAGGAGGCGTTTCATATATACATTTTATCTGTCAAACAGATTTCGTTTGACGTTTCCGTTTTACAGACATATCCCTTTGTTATACATAGAACAAAAAATATATTTAAAGATTTCAACTATATAGACTCGAGATTTGCGTAGTAAATTGTGACATAATTGTTTCAAAACCTATAATATTAATTAAATTCACTTAAAAAGTAATTAAAATCTTGAAAATGTCAATTTAAATCACATTCCCATATAAAGTAGATTCCTTTGTTTGGCTCTCGTGCTCCAATTCTCAATGACATTTTCCTTGATGAAAAAATACCTGTTTAATTAATATTTACACAGGAATTCTATTTCTAGGAAACATTACGTAAAGTTGATCATCTCTACAAATTTATTTTGTTTTTGATATAATATTAATAGTTTTTTTTTTAATTTAGACTTTTCTTACTGCGAAAATAATACTTTTTCATTTGATGAGAATGTAAAAAATTATTATTAATACAAAAATGTCAAATTTTGATTATTTAAATAGTTTTAAAGGCTAATTTGTTGTGAAAGAGATTGAAATATTACGAGAGTTGTAATAAATAATAAATTGCAGTTGATTATCTAATTATGATAAATAATAATGACCCACTTTATAATTAAATAATAGAATTTCTTAAAATAGAGTAAAAATTATATTTTTATAGATTGGGAATGGGCAAGTGCTATCGATTTAGAATGCCTTGGATTCTTTTACGGGATTGTGGGAAAAATCGAACAAGCCTCGGTTCTTGAACCCCGTTTGATGCTAATAAAAGAAGTTGCCCCCGTTGGAGAATTATATGGTGGACATGTAGTGTATAAAATAAAATCCATAGCACTTCTAAATTTACTATCCGATAATGTCGATATTGGACTACTTCCTTGCAAAAAACATCAAAATGTACCAAAAAAGAAAGGAATGGGTGGTATGTTTGACGTCTCTCAAAAAGCTGGTTTCGCCAAAACTTGGGGTACCATTAAAAGTGCCACAAACACAATTAAAAACACAACACAACAAGCTGCTGCTCTTGCCACATCTCAGGTAATGTATTACACAAAAATTAAAAAAAACTAATACGATATTTTGATCACGAATAAAATAAAGAAAAAAATTATGAATTTGATTATTTATTTCTACTCTCGAATAAAACTGACAATAATCTTTTCTTTTGAATCGCAGGTAAAATCTACAGTAACAAAGCGAAGTGGAGTAAAAGACAAGGAAAAATTTGAAAAACGAATTTTAGAAGAGTTAAATAAAATATTCACAGAAACAGACTCGTTTTTCTTTTGCCAAAGTGGAGATATCACGAATTCTCTTCAAAGACTTTGTTTTAAAGAATCTCAAGAAAACAAAACAGAGAAAGATCAACCTATGTGGAAAAATGTTGATGATAGATTTTTTTGGAATAAACACATGTTACTAGATATATTTAATTTAAAGGTTTTTATAATTAAATTTCTATGAATATTACACTTAAATTAACTAATTTACTCTGATCCAATTTAATTTTTATTTAATTTTATTTATATTTAAAAAAAATTTCTTATTTTTTAGACAGAAAAGGCAGATTGCTGGATATTGCCAATAATTCAAGGATATGTACAAATTGAACAATGTAAAGTAGAAGTGGGATTTGACGGACAACCGCAACATGAAACTTTCAATTTGGCGATTATATCCAGAAGAAGTAGATTTCGCGCCGGAACTAGGTATAATTTCAAATAATTGAATGGAGTAATTTTTTTACAGGAATTTTACTAACTCTCTTAAAATATTAATTTTTTAAATTTAAATTTACAGTATTCTTTTATAATAAAGTAGTTTACGTAAATAATTATTTCTTTAGATACAAAAGACGTGGTGTGGATGAAGATGGAAAATGTGCAAATTATGTTGAGACTGAACAATTGGTTTGGTATCATGATCATCAAGTTTCTTTCGTGCAAGTTCGTGGAAGCGTTCCAGTATATTGGTCACAACCTGGTTACAAATATAAACCACCACCTCGAATAGATAAAGGTAATTTTGTAAATTTTAATTAATGTTTCAGAGCTTAAAATAATTTAGAGAATAAAATAACATTTTTTCTTCTTTTCTATAATTTTAATGTTTAATTTTTTCCTGTAGATGAAGCAGAGACACAAGTTGCATTTGAGAAACACTTCACCGAAGAGCTCAGTTATTATGGGCCTATTTGTATTGTTAATCTAGTCGAACAAGCTGGCAAAGAGAAAGTCATTTGGGAATCTTACTGCAATCACGTACTTAATTACAATCATCCAGATCTCACATATTCTACTTTTGATTTTCATGAATATTGGTAAAGATTTTCATTATATTTCACAATAAATTTAAATATTTTAAACTAACATTAAACATTTTAAAATAATTATTATTTACATCAAGGGTAATAAAATTCTTATAAAAATGAATTTTTTCCTTCACAGTCGTGGAATGCATTTTGAGAATGTATCAATATTGATAAGCGCATTGGCAAATGTCGTGAATGACATGGGCTATTGCTGGAGAGATAAACAGGGAATGATATGCATGCAAAAAGGAATTTTCCGTGTAAATTGTATAGACTGTTTGGATAGAACGAATGTCGTTCAGACCGCATTGGGAAAAGCTGTCATGGAAATGCAATTCTCTAAATTGGGTTTGATTCCTCCTGATGGCACACTACCTCCAAATATTCGTCAAACTTTTCAATCACTTTGGGCCAATAATGGAGATATTATCAGCAAACAATACGCGGGAACTAATGCTTTAAAAGTAAGAAAAAAAAATCCAAATTTTTTTTTAAATTTAATGATTGTTTAATGAAAAAATTCATTTAGGGAGACTATACGAGAACTGGAGAACGAAAATTCACGGGTTTAATGAAAGACGGAATGAACTCTGCAAATCGGTAAGTTTAACAAAATTTTGCGAAATTAACTTTCAATTGAGAAGACAAGAGCTGAAGTGACATTTCTTCGAATTTATCAAATCTCTTTTTAGTTACACTACACTTTGCGAATTATTATTTTCAAAAAGACTGAGTTTTTTTTTATCAAGAAAACAAAAAAAAAAAGCTCGAAAGGTCTTCATTTTCCTTTTTTCGAAAAACGTAAACTTGGGCGCAAATCCCCAAAAAAATATCCCTGACACTTTCCTCTCATTGTCCAATTTAGATATTATCAACAACACTTTTTGGATGATATTCGTCAAGCGGCGATTGACATCTTACTCGGTTATACAGTCGACACTGACCAGCTCAACATCGATTGGTCACATTATTTAGATATTCTTGATAATTGTTGTCTTGAACTTATACCCGCGAAGCCACCAAAAATAGAGATTCAACTTAATACTCACGCGGATATTCTTTATGCTACTGCAATGTTTAATATGACAAGGTTCGTTTAACATAATTGAAAAAATTGCAAGTTCAAGTTTTTATATTCACTCAATCATTTATATTGTTATTTCTTTAACAATCAGTAACCTTATATTTTTTATTCTGCAACGTTTAACATTCACCGTTGAGAATTTTCATAAACAATAATTTTATCGGAATTTACTTTCCCCTGATTTCTATAACTATCACATTGATATTTTAAAACTGATTTTATAATACAATTTAGCTATTGTATCAAAATTTTAATTATTATTAGTAATTCGAAATGTTTGTAATTTGTATACATAATTAATTGTAGTTTGAATCAACGGTAAGTTTAAATAATAGTAATTTTAATTACTATTTGTTACAAATAATAATAGTTCTTTCAAATATTCATAGATTTAAAGAGCAGTAGTTTTGAAAAATTTGTCCTTACAATTAAAAAAACAATTTTTTTCTGTCTACTCTTTTTGCTCATGTGTTTCTTTCATTGATTTTTTAATATTTGTTTCTGTAAAAGTGATTAATCTTTTTTATTATTATTATTTGCAGGTATTATTTAAATAGATTCAAGGACGTTTATAGACAGTCAACAATCGATATGATGTTGGGTAATCCAGTAAGCGAGGATATATTTCAAGAACGCACTGATGAAGAAGATAATGCAGCGACGGCAATTCATGTTAAACTTTTAATTGAAGATTGCAAAAAGTTATTAATACCAGATTTGGATTCTGTTCTAGGAAGTTGGGGACTTATTGACGCTGATCCAGTGTACGTTTTTGTGATTATTTTTTCCTTTTCCTTTTTTTTTTTGTTCATCGTTTACTTTTTATTGTTTTAATTATTTATTTATAATGTTGTTGATGAATCGCATTTTAATTTACAGAACTGGCGATCCTACGGAAACTGAAATAGATACAATTCTCATTTTGACACACGATAGTTATTATGTTGCTGATTATGATGAGCAAATAGATAAAGTGACCAATTATCAGAGTGTACCATTGACTGACATCGTTTTAATAGAATGCGGAAATCCTGAAAGCACTGTTTCTCTTTTTAAAAATAAACAGCACTATTGCATCAGAATTCATTACAAATTAAACAATGACTACGGATATTTCCATATGTTCCGAAGTTCAAACTTGAGGTTTTTTAACAACATGGCAATTGTAATAAAAAGTGAAGAAGAAACCATAGGTAATTAATTAATTTTTTTAAGTTCTTTAAACTTATTTAGTTTTTTTTTATTTAAAAATTTCCGAACCTTTGGATTATATTGAAAAAATATTTTATTTTTTTGCTTTAGAATCTTTGAAAGCGATTGCGGAAGCAATCACCGTAGCAATGGAAATATCAGCTTTACCAAAAGTACCAGTGGCAATGAATGTAGCTTTAGACAAACGAAAGAGTAAATTGGTTAATTCGAAGGGTCACACTGGACTTTTGGATATTTCAACCTTCCCAGACTTAACACGAAACGTCTCGGAAACGCAATTGTTAGCCCTAAAAAATGCAGGTTCGTCTAAAAATTTACATCTACATTTTTTCCACTAATTTAAAAAAAAAAATTTTTAATAAAGTGAAATAAAAGTTAAACTACATTTTTTCTCATTTAGGAACAAAAGCCCTCAGCAATGTGTCAGAACAGTTCAGCAAATTGAATAAATTCGGTCACAGCATCACTTCAAAGAATCCGATAAATTTGGCGAAAAATCTAAGCAACAAAAAATCAGAATCTAATAAACCAACATTTACCGTTGGTGGTCGTGACATTGCGGGAAATTCAACGAGAAAATCAGATAACAGTAGCAGTAGTAATAGTAGTAATGAAAACATCGAAATGGTGCCAGTACGTTTTGAAAAGCCTGATAATTTTGAGCACGACAAAAAACTCATGGAGGGATATACGCCAGTTATTGGAATCATAATGGGCGTGAAAAATGACACTGTCATCGAGAATGGTCAACAAAATCAATCGCAAATCGACAATTCAAAGAAGCTATTGGAAAAAGGGATTCATCACGAAGGATTAAATTTAATTTCACATTCACAATCTGGTTCGCACATTCACGATAGATGTGAAGCTGGTAAATTGGCAACAACACCTGAAATTACAATTCAAGGTGTTGACACTGCATATGAAGTTTCGACGTCGAGTTTAAATCTTCCAAAGAATATTAGTCATTCGTCGGGCGAGGTTGACGGTCAAGTGGTATCGGTAACACTAAATGGTACTTCATTACAGGCGGATTCAAAATTAGATAAGAAACTATCGACTTCAGAGCAAGATTTAATATTGAGTATATCGTCATCACAAAGTGAATCGGCGATTAAAACAATGAAGACCGACATTACTAGTCCCGCAACAGCAGCGGCGAAAGATATTTTCTCACCATTCACCAAATTGGCCAAGGGCGTGCAGAATTTGAGCGCGAATCTAGATCCGAGAAAATTGAAATCGGGACAATTGGGAATGACCAGAAATTTATCAGATCATCACTTGGAGCAACGGCAAAAACTTCAGGAACGATGGGTAAAGTGTAAATCCAAATTGATAGCACTCTAAAAACATCAGAGAAGGTCTTTTCAACTTCTTCTTCTTTTTTTTTTACTTCCCGTTTTTAATTGCAACGTGGCTATAATTTTTCGTGAGCAATGTGTAAATATTTCTTCAGTAACAATGAAACATTGCCACAGAGACACCAATTTGAAGATTATAAATAATTACAATTAAAAATTGATTGTTATTAAGATACAACGATTTTAATTAGTCAATGGTAGTTAATATCATTACTAGCATTTGTAATTAGTCGATGGTGGTAAAATCCGTGACAATTTTGATTTTTGCAGTGGTATTTATAATTTCTGGTAAATTCCAACTGTTATAATTTTAGTTTTTGGTAAATGGAATTTAAAGTTACAGTTCTTTTTTTGGTAGTTATTTATGATAGTTAGAAAATTTCCAATTAAAGTCAATGGTAGTTGATTAAAATTATTCTCGTGTACGGTAGTTGCAAATATTGGTAGTTACTATCATATTTGACACAATATTTGCAAAAAAAAAAACAAAAATTCAAATTTCGCTTCCCATTTTTCCTCAATGTCAAATTATAAATTTAAAATGTCAATTCGCCGAAGGAAATTTATTTTCCTGAAATGCAAAATTTTCTGTGCCTTTATTTTTATATTTGTCAGTTCTTTTTCAACTATTTGCATTGCAAGTTTATATCAAAATTAGCATATTATTATCTTTTTTATTCTATAGAAAATAATTATATCCACGTTGCGTTCTTATTGATAAAACTGACTTTTATTACTGAAAGATTTTTTACTTTTCTAAATACACCACCAAGAAAAGTACAACACAGTTAATATTGTTCCAGTAGATGATAAATTTCCGTTAATATGTTCTGAAATTTTTTACGAATTTTTGCACATTTCAAAATCAACACAATTCACCTGGACATTCAGATTATAAAAAACAAAACGAAAAATCTATTTTTACATTCTATGGAAAGGAACGGAAACATTCTTCGAAATAATAAGAATATTGTCTTTTTTCGATAGAGGGAATTAAAATATTGAGAATGTTGTTTATAAACAGCATAGTAAATTTCTTGCTGTATAATTAATACGTTTAAATAAACGAATTTTCTCTTAAGTTGTATAAATGAAAAATAAGAATTGATGAATTTTCATTGCTTAAATCTATTTATTGTTTATTAAACAATTTTAGGACCAAAATTTTATCTCTGTGAAATTTGAATCAAACTCGTTTATTTATACAGCAAGTATGGGAAAAGCAAAGCTTTGTAGTCAATTATGTAAATAAAATAATTACCAATTACTGAAAACTAGCCAAGAATTAAAAAAAAAATTTCAGATTCACTACAGAAAAGTAGAAAAAAACACAAGTTACCACTTTATATATTGGCTGTTGGTTTAAACGTTTTATTTCTTTTAAGTTGAGAAAACTTAAATTTCGCTGTTTTATGAATTTTAGTAAGAAAAGTGATACCGAAAAAAATATGTGCTTTAATAGAGATTAAATATTAAAAAAGAAAAAAAAATTAGAGCCTATTTGAATTGTAAACAAAGAAAATCTTTGCTTAGGTGAAAAAAATCGTATTCATGTATAGAATATATATGTACAAAAAATGTAAATGATTAACAGCGTGGTATTTATATTTATTCTGTTAATTCTATCTTCGATTGTTCATGTTTACACTTCGTTTATTTTTAATTTTTATTAGTTTATAATCAACTTTCATTTGATTATTTTTTTATTTATACTCTAATTTTTATTTTTAATTTACGTATAGTTTACCGAAAAGAAATTTTAAAAAACTAACTATAAACAATAGTTTATTATTCATTCAAAAGATTTTCTTTTAATTTACAATTAGTTATTTATTAATTAATTGTTTACAAATTTTCACTTTCTCATGGAGAAAACTCATTTGTATTATTTATTTACATTTTTTTACAACGACAGAAGTATTACGATATTATACCGTAGAATATATTTAATTGTAATTGAACTTCGCTATTGCACTTTAAAAAAAAAAGCAAGAAAATAATTTTGCAAAATTGTCATTTCATTGGAAAAAAAAGACAAGAGAAATTAATTTCTTCTTTCAAATGCTTCGTTATAATTTTAACGCTGAGGAAATTTTCCGTTTATAAATTTTTCTTACTCTCTCGATTCTGTGAAAGTATTATTTTTTTAATTATAAGGCAAACAATTATGTTCCAGTCTCGAATATTATAAAAGTATTATTTTTTTTTAAGTAAAGGAAAATTAAATTAAAAAATAATACTTTCGTGAATTAATTTTAATTTTTGATTTTACAAATCGTCGACATGTTTCTATAAGATGAAATCTGTGATAATTTTAGTAGGATAAAAAAATATATATGAGTGCTACGAAAAATTCTGTAATTCCTGCATTCCTATATAGATATCATTACCAAAATGTGATTTTCGAGAATTATAGATGTACTATGCCCCAATGCGTTATTATGAAATAATTATTTCAACCAAAAGTATTCATTCCTTAAGCTTTTTATGCAAATAGAATATATCGAATTATTATTACAACAATTATTACGTGTGTATAATATTTTATTTGTATATTATTATATGCAATATGTAAGGTCCAAATAATGCATAAAAACAGACATCAAATGCTTATCAGAAACTCTTATCAATTATATATATATATATATAGTACATTATAAAATACAATGCGTCTACAGTATTCTATAATATTAGCTGAAAATGTAAGATAACTGATCATATAAGTCAAAACGCATGAACAATAATTTTAGTGTGTATTTTATAGCCTAATAGGGGCTTTGTATGCCTTATAAATTAAAAATACTAGTTCCAATTAGAATGTATAAATTTAATTGACGAATATAAGGAAAGGACGCAACTTGTAGAAATTCAGCAAAAAAATAAAAAAAAATGCATTGAAATTACTCACCGAGTTTTTAATTAATATTTTTTTCACGAATTATTCATATTTATTTATTTTAATTATGTAATATATTTTTTAAGCAAAATAATTTATGAGAAAAATTGTATTCTGATGAAATTTGAATTTAAAATAACCCGCGTAAAATGCACTTGCTGTTTTGGCGCGTGCGCACATGAGAGAGCAATCGTACACATGCGCATAACCTCCATGATCCACAATGTTCGCAGAAGCACTTGCTGTTCTACAGATAGTTGTTCGGTTTTTCGCATTTTCCTAACAGAAGGAAAACTAATTAGTGTATCTCAGTGCCTCGACCGGAAACATAATATGTTTGACCGAGTGTAAATTAAGTAATCACTGAAGAAAAATAACTTGTGAAAGAAAAGCATCAGGCAAGAAAAAATGGGTGAGTACAATTTTTCTCATCTTGCTGTTGAATTCTGCCTCTCGGTGCCGGTTGCTTTTTTTTTCTCAATTCTGAACTTTATTGTACAGATTCTCAATAATTGTCTTCTTGTGTGCATCTCTTCGTAAAAAGAAACAATAGTACGATGACAGATTTGATCATTCTCAGTGGTATTTCCATATGATTTTTCATATAATGGTTATAAAATTTCGCTGCTCGATGGCGGACCAATGTTTTCGAGACGGTCGAAAATAGGGTGCAACGCGCCTCTATACCTATAATTAGTCGTATCGTCGATTTGACGTTTTCTTGGCCGACGTTGGCTCATTCTTGTCTTTCAAGTTTTGCTTTTCATTTTCGTTTTCTGGTCGCGCTTTCCTTTAAGCGTTTGTTGCCTCGTGTTGGAAGAGCGCGGTGTCGCGCTATTTGAGCGTGACCTGCATTTGCCGGCTTGGGCTGGGCTGGTTGTTGGTTCAACTCACTCGTCGTTGCACCGACCGTATCCTCCTTCACAACCATGCACCGGATCGTTCGATTTTCTTTGCACTTTATTCACATGATTCACCCCTCGAGTCAACCTTATAGCCATATGGCCTTTCAGCAAGAGACCTAAAGGAAAAAAAAGGGGGAATCTTTGAAGAAACCTTAGGGAATTCTGAGGCAAAGTAAAATCCTCCTCGATTTATGGTTTTATTTACAATATAGTTATACTCGTTTTCTAATTATCCATGATTGATTAATGATTAAAAAACAAGTGTACTCCTTACGCAATCATAACCACCGGCAATTACCTCTTTTAATCAGTGTCAATTAACAGACCTACCTCTCCCTCATCGGTGACTATGTAAATAAAAAACTAGATATTGTACCGTTACACCTGTTTTTTCATCATATTTTGATTAATCTTAATAATAGAATAGAGTTTAATATTTTCTAAACTTTAAATTACTAGAACGGTTTTATTTCTTTTTTTTCCTAGAAACAAAGTTCTTATTCTTCTTTTTATTAAATATACACACATTGTTATTTCACAGAAAATCGTCAATTGTTTATATTTTAAATAAAAAGCATTGTTATTTTGTAGAGAGAAATTTTTGAAAGCAGTGTATAATAATATTAGTGAGACTTCTTTATAAACACTTGTATGTATAATTACGAAAGATCTTTCGATTCATTTATAGTTGGCAGCTATTTTATTTCCGCAACTTTACAACTCCTTCAGATGTCAATAAATTCAATATTGGTTCAGTCAACCTCTGTATTGCTGCACTGACTCTCATCCGAAGTCACTAATCATTCAGGCAAAACAGATGGAAGATAAGAAAGAATGACGACTATTGTACTTTGAGTTCAATGAAACTTTTACATACATTTTGAAAATAGATTCCAAGTTTTTCAAACACTGAGGGAGATTGGAATTTTTAATTTTTTGAAGCTTCTGGGAAAATTCACGAAAAGTAAGGTATTTTTCAGTTTTCAATTAAATCTTAAAGAATTAAATGTATGGTTTTAGTCAATTTAGTGAAATGATCTGGAAAAATTGAAGAATTTTCAAGAATTGACTGAATATACACGAGAACACACGAGAAAAAAAACAAATTGGTAACAATTTCGTGTAAGGATACTTGGAAAGAACTCGAATTACATGGTTGATTTGATATTGATTTTTTTCTGACTATACATATACTTGGGTGCAATAAACATAAGGGTGACTCCCTCTTTAGAGTCATTCTCTTGATTGCCTTTACTTCATCCAATGATGTGCTGCATCTCTCTCTCTCTTTACTTTACAACCTTGCAACCTTGGTTTTCTATTGCCTTGCGAACCTCTTGACCAGGCCTCAAAATTATTCATGAGTGCACTCTCAGTTTCTTTTTTGAATTTGCAACTAGAGCAAACTCTTTAAAGTCGATATTATCTCTCTCATTGACACGTCTGCTTCATTTTTAAGAAAAATTCAATATTTTTTTATTCACAAAAATGTAAATTTATTCAAGTCCCCCCCTTTTTTCATTTTTATCATTTTGAATTAATTTAATATATCGATAATTTAAAAAATTATCTCCTTAAACATTTGTCATGATTCATTCGATCAAATAAATTCATAAATTAACGCAGGTATTTTACGGTATTAAATATACATCGTCTCGTGTTTATTAATAGCAATAAATATTGCTTGTCTCTTCTATCTTCACTGGAAAATAATATAATTCACCACTCAATAGAGAATTTTTAAATGGCACTTGACTTCTTAATTATTACCAAAGGTGAAAATTTCACATCTGCAAATGCTCCAAAGTCTTATGTAATCGTCCAAGAGAACCTTCTTCTTCTTCTTCTTCTTCTTACCAGAGATAGAATTAGATTAAACGAATTCCAGATTGACTAACAGCTTAAAATACTTTCACGTTCAAATTATAAATATAATATGGGGGTATTTAAATTATTATTATTCTAATTCTAAAAAGAAATAAAACTGCTAATTTTTCAATAAATGCGAGTTTATCGACAAAATTGAGAGTAAATTTTTTAACACAATAAATGACAATTATTTCTCGATCTTGTATATTAACATTTATACAGTAAGTGGCCCATAAATCAAATTCTTTTCTGGTGTATTTAACTTGACTTCTTACACATGTGGCCTGTTAAATTTCATATAGTGGAATCAAGGCCAAATCGCACACACCTTTGTTATCGTCACATTGAAACACGTGCAAACAATATTCGTGATAAAATCTTGTTTAAAATTTTCAAAGTTATTAGTGATCGTATGTTGTTTTTTTTCGAATAATGTTGTGGGGAAGTTTTGCTTCTAAATTTTTCTATTTTTCTCTTTGAATGTTACTGGAATTTTGTTCCAAACATTTAAAAAAATCAAGTGTTTAGCTAATACATATTAGCCTTTATTACCAATTCACCCTCAATTTTTTCTCTTTCAGTTAAAATTGCATATTCTGGGTTAAATTTTTTTTCCGAATATCTCAAAAATTCACCTCTGTTAGATTGATATATGAGATTTTAGAGGAGAATATTATCGGGAATGAAAAAGCTTATCTCTTTTTTAGATAGTATTAAGCTGCTTCGTAACGAATCGCTTTTGTATCAAAGTTTAATTCTTTTTTTATCACTCGCAAAAAATTTTTCGAATTACGTAACATTTTTTTTTGTCATCAAAAAACATTTTTTAACATTTATCAAATATTTATTTATTTAATAACATCAAGTTCCTAGGGCTTAATATTGTCTATTAATTAATAATAATAAGTTTTAAATTAAATAACGCGATTTATTAATTATTATTATTATTATTATTATTTTTTTTTTTTTGATAAAATATAAATCAGAACTAAAATCGTTGAATTAGATCAAATAGTTTGCGGTAATTGCGAATCAATTAAAAAACAAGAAATGTTTCAGTGTCAGACTATCGTTTATTTAGTGAACAACTGTATATAATAAATAATACAATGTTCGTACTCTCTAAATCCCGATTTCCGTAGAAGGAAAAATAAATATTTTTGTTATTTGTTAAAAAGCGTTCGAGAAATTGATGTCAATGTTGATTTGAAACTTGAAAGTCGGCTAAAACAGAACTGCTTTTGAGTTTTTATTTGTTGATTTCCCTCGATTACAATTCGAAAGTAATGAAGAACTATGGGGTCTAGTTTCCTGGTTTATTGCAATGGTTGTATAGATTATAATGAACCATCAGAATTTTTCAAACTCATTTGCAAAATAAACTACAATACTTTTATAGATCAGGTGATAGTGTTTATTTACCATTTTTGAATTAGGTTTCAACTTTAAGAATTGTTAAAATTTAAAAACAACCATTGTTTCTTTTTACTTCCTAGATGATTTTAGATTTGTATAAAATTTGAATATTACTATTTTTTTTTTTTTTTTCAAATAGTTTTCTAATAATCGTAGTGAGAGAAATTATTTTCTGTGCGTTTGAAACAATAAAACTTAAATGATTAAATGAATTCAGTAAATGATGCTCATGCAGTAAGATAACTATCCCTAGCAGAGTTTATTCCTGGAAACGTCATTTCGAACCAGTGACATCATACAACAGCACTTGAAATATAGAGGGGGGGATCTACAGTGTCATGAATCTACCTTACTTTCTTATTAGTGTCGGTTCGCGTTTCAACTTATGAGGATCATTCAGTTCTTCCGTAAACCAAAATTCAATTAATTAATCAATCTCAATTTATTATTTTCCCTTGCGAGTATTAACAAACAAGTTCAAAAGTGTCATTGAGATTAAAAATTTTTAAACAATTAAATATTATTCCTGATTTTATTGATCCAAGTGTGATTTTATTAATTATTCAATTTATTAATTAATATTATCAGATTGGAAAATCATATATTCAATTTAAAATAAGAAATTGATACGATTTTCTAATTTTTTTTTTTATTAAAATAGTGAAAACTGTGCGCTGTGTGCAAATTTGGAGTGAAAAATTACTCAATAATTTCTAAGTCTATAAATTTTTTTTTGAAATAATGAAGCCGAAAAAGAACGAAGGCTTCATAATGAGTGAAAAAAATGGGGTCATGAGCGATCCCGGCTCCGAGACACATCTTAAACAACAGAAGCAAATAAAAAGGGGTGAGAGAGTCGAAATTTTTAATTAGATTAGATATATATGTATTATTAATGGCCGAGGGGTTTTTTAATTGATTACTCAGAGCTTGATGTACACACCCGGAAATCAAAAGAGAGTTTTCGACATTCCTAAATTAATTTTTCTATCTCCAGCTTATAAAATTAATTTGAAATAATATTCAATTATTTGTTAAATATAATAAAAGAGAAAATTATATTTTATTTATTTTTATTTATTGCAACGTACTTGGAAATACACAAAAATGATAAATATCAAATAAAGAATTTAAGAGCTAGTATAAAAATCTGTGAGAAAAGAAATCAAGATGCATTTGAAATTGAAAAGAAAGACTTTTATTTGATTATGTAAGAAATGAGAGCAAAAAGTTGGGCAAAAATTATTATATTATTGACGTGTCAATTATGACAACCTTTACATTTTCGAGTGCCAAAGATAAGGCGGTAAAGGTGTGTGTATGATAAAGAGTTAACCACAAAAAAAAGATACCTCCATTACTTGCATAAAATCATTGAGGTTTCTAATGTAACTTTAGTAATGTCTATTTTTAAAGTCTGTAATTATAAATCCGGATTTATAACCACTAACAATTATCTGCAGCCAGCACAAGTACATGATTAATATTAACTTTTTACAATAACTTTGGAAATATAAGACAAAAAAAGTTATTATTTCAAAAATATTCACAATATTTAAAATAATTTTATTTTATTTTTAATTTTTTAATTTTTTAATTTTAATTTTAATTTTACAATATTTAAATTAATTTAATTTTACAATTAATTTACCATTATTTAAAATAATTTAATTTTACAATTAATTTAATAATATTAAATTTTAATATCAAAAAACGCAATTGAAAAATGTAAATCTAAAAATCTAGTAAAGGAAATAATTTTTTATTATTATTAATTTCAAATTGTTTATTTTTTTAGTTGCAAAATATTTCTTCTTGTTCTAATTTTAAAAATTAAGGGTTTGAATTTTTTAAATTATCTATTAATTTTATTTTTTTATATTTCTAATTTCTTTTAATTATTACTTTCAAAAATTTGTTTGTTTATTTTTTGTTTATTTCCTTAAATTTATTATTATTTCTTAACTTTGGTTTTTCCAGATTGTCTTTTTTTTAATTTCATTGTTTACTATTTTTTATATAAGTTATTACTTTTAAGTTGACTAATTTTATTGTTCATTGTTTATCAGTTTATTATACTTGATTATTTCTTTGGAAAAGTATTCTAAGGCATATTTATTTGTTATGAAACGTCTGCACACATTTTCAAGGGGAAAAGAATGTAAAAGTACATAATCACATATATATATATATATATAACAAAACAATATAGTTTCAAATAAATCAGAGGATTAAAAAAATCCACTTTTTAATTTTTAAGAAAATGAATTAAAATTTCTTGGTATTGGACAAATTAATTGATTAATTAATCAATTAAGCAAGTTTTACTATTTACACAGTAAAATTTGAACTGTCTGGAATTTCAGCGCATTTTTGTCAATTTTCACTATTTTCATTTAATTGATTTTCGTTTAAAAATATAAAATTTACTAATTCAATTATTATAGTCTTTGATTATAGTTTTCCAATTATTTTCTACTGAAAATTCGTCATTTTGTTTACTAATTCATAAGGCAAAAATTTAGCAAAAATTTTACTATTTGTTGAAATTTGAAGAAAGAGTCCGACAAACATAACAAAAGTTAGTTTAAAAATAAAAATTAGATTTAGTTCGAATGGAAAAAATGCGCAGATTTCCAAAGTAAATTTTAGTAAAATTAGTAAAATTCCCAGCGGAAATAGTGAAAATTGACAAAAATGCGATGAAATTCCAGACAGTTCCAATTTTACTGTGTAAATAGTAATAGTTGCTTATTTATGTTTTTTTTCCATGTATATATTTTTAACATAAAGAATTTAAATGTCGCATAATACTAAATGCCATTCTCGAGTGCAAAATAGTGTTGACGAAATTTTTTTTATCGTTGTGAGGCAATTATTTGTGAGACATACATTCTATACAGACATTATCTTTAAAAAAAAAAAGAATAAAAAAAGCAACAGTCAATAACTATGTAACACGTACCGGCGTGTTATGTAATCGATGAATGACGACTACCGCTTCCTTGCCCAGTGACTGATTAACATAAATGTTAAGCGAAATTTATTCCTCTCGAAACAAGCAGAGCCTAAAACCTGTTACATCGTTATTAGGACGGATATTATCATCGTGTTGCGACTATTGAAATAATAATGTTCCATTGTTCCGATTTGGGTTTTTCTCTCGTTTTTCCTTTCCTCTGCTGGCGCCAGTCAGACTAAAGTCGATATTTCACTTGGTGAAGAAGGAGAAAAAGAAGAAGTCTAGTAGTAATTACTTATAGTCGAATTTGTAAAATGGCTATTAAACATGTATTACCAGACAATTTATTATTAGTCTCTCTCTCTCTCTCACTCTCTCTCTCGAAGTGCATATAGAGCATTGATGGGTCGTCACGTTTGACCCCACTTTGCGACATCCTATTTAACCCACTTTATGAATCACATTAACATATCGCACGAATACCACTTGGGGCATTGACAAAACGCCTACTAGGATCTCTTATTGTCTTGTTCTAAAGTTATGTAGCTATTTATCGAGCAGATTTTCTCTGGGTTTATACTACTGATTGCAATCGATAAGATTAGTGGTGAAGATTGCTCCATTTAAGCGAGAATCGAACAAGTTTTGCATAATATACATTTATCAGAGATGTCTATCCATAGAATTCCTTATAAATCTGGAAGCAAACCTGGCTTCTCTGAATTTTTCGTTTCTCAATTTTTAAAATAATTAATTAAAAAAAATTAAAACTATAAAAAAGTTTTATACAATATACACTATTGTCAAAAATTGTCCACTGAGAAAACTGTTGTCCAAACAAAATTCTCTGACAGAAGTAACAAAACGTTGAGCCATAACAAAATCGGTTTATTGTTCGGGTTCAATGATATTTTTGCGTAGTGCCAACAAAATGTTTTCTGTAGACATTCTTTTTCGTTTGACACAATTAAATTTTTATTTTTTAATTTTTATTTTGAAAAAAAAATTATTTTAATTATAATGAATTACTGACTATTATCAAATAAATATTTATTAGCATAAATTAAATTTTACTTGAGTCAGTTAAATGGTTTCTGATTCAAATACAGAAATGATTGGTTCAATTCCGTTTTATTTGATTTGAATAAAAAATAATTTGATGGTTCAATTAAATATTTATTTGACAATAGACAAGTAATCGGTTATTTGAATCAAATAAATTTTTTTTTCAGTGTAGATTAAAAATCTCGATTTAGGTTGTATTATAGAAAAAAAAGGCTTGATTTTACCAATCGTAGAATATTGTTTTTTTACACCTGTATTGTCGTCAAAAAAATGGCAAAACAAACTTTTCCCCATTGTACTTGTTGAAAAGTTACAACTCACTCTCTCTCAAAAATATTTTATATAGAAAACGATTCCACTTACGAGTTTTGTAGTTGTGCAGTGAACTTTTTGATTGAACTCTCGTCTCATGCAAGGTGAATGTCGCGTGTGTGTACATAAAAGAAAAATAGAGTAATTCCAGTGAAGGCTTTTTATTTATCCAGCCAAGTCTGGGACTGTGAGTGGCATTGGGACTAGAGAGAAAGAGAGAGAGAGACTTGGTTATAAGAAGGTGTATGTTCTCTTCTAGCCGAGTGCAGTTTCTGCACGCTACATTGGTTGTGCAGTCGTTTGAGGCTCGAAATAAACCTGGCAGCTGGAACGGTCCAAGGATCGTATATACTTTGTATAACTGTACTTGTTTGCAACCCCCTCATGTCTCTTTCAGTCTATTCTATCGTTTCCGCATCGTCCGTCGCAAAGATTTCTGATCTACGGTAGGCGTCGATCTTAATTTTTGCTGTTGATGGCCAACGTTCAAAGGCTAATGTTTCAGCTATATAGTGATATAATTTTGTAGGTTGCGTCAACACATTTTCGATAGAAAAAGTGTTTTCCTTTAATTATTTATTAATTTTTTAAAACTTCTTTTAGACTCTTCTGTTTTAACTTTTCTGTTTGGTTCTAAAAGTTAGAAAAAAATTTCAACTGGTTTGTAGTATTTTTCTTGGATTGTTCAGCGTTGGCAATGCACTAGGCACCAAGATTTCGTACATACAGCCCTGCTGGAGCGCATGCGCCAGAGTGGCAAAACTTAAACTTCCTTGTCGCTCTCATTACCCCCACTCTGCGGTGGGAGCCTTGCAGAATTCTATTGAGTAATTCTTTTCTCTCTCTCTCTCTTTAGGTATAATTTATAGAAATAAAATAAAGAAAGAAAATTAGAAAGCTTTCTCGATTCTTTTTTGGTGAAATAATTTTCAACGATAAAGGTTAAGTGGATGTCCCATAGGCAAAATCTTACTCGACGATCGCGTGGCGAACAATGGCCACATGACAGAGACAGGAGCACAATGATCTATCGTGCCGCGCGGCATGGCAACGTGCACCGCACGATTGCGATAGGCAAAATGAATTCTGCGGCATTGTCGGGGTGGCACCCGCTGCCGCAGCATTCTGAATGCTCGCCGTTTATAATTATCCCCAAGTCGGGCCTCTGCTAGCCGTTACGTTATAGTACAGTATAAGCGTGTATTACTATATAGAGTGGAGAGTAGATATATATATATATATATACATATAGTCCATCACAAAGAGCGTTGACGCTTATGTTCCACGCGGACTATTTCTGTATACCGCGGCGTTAGACGCCGTCAAGTACGTCAGATGTGTGTTCCCCCCCCTTTTCCTCTCAATTTCCCCGCGGTCCTTTTCTACAATCCCCCCCTCCCCTCTCCCTCTTTCTCTCATTGTCGACCAAAACGATGCCTTTAATCTTTCATATGTCGACATTCAAGAAACTAGATAAATCTTGACTTTATCCCTTTACGAGACTCCATGGAGCGGAATTGTTTATAAAGAAACATTGCTCGAGTTCAGGACTCGAGAAATCTCATAAACTACAACGTGTTATGTCATTTTTTACAACTCCACCGTGTAAATTATCTATAAGCTCTATTTTTCCATTTTTGAGATTTCATCTCTCGACGTTATGGCGAAAGGATATTGTATTTTTTTTTAAAAGTGGAATCCTTCCTTGCGGTGGTGAAGTTATTTCCCAAAAAAATTTTTGTCTGATCTGTTTTTATAGAAATTTGAATTCTAGATTAATTTGGATCATTTGTTTTTTCTACTAGTACCTTACGGTTGTTTCCGTAATTTGTTAAATTTTTGAATTCTTTATGAAATAAGGAATTTATTGTCCTCTGTACACCCAGAGAAATGTTTTATTTGAACCAAATATAATTTATTTGAGTTAAATAAACGTATAAAAAAAAAAAAATAATAATAATAATTATTATTAATAAAATTGTTTGAAAACCGTTTTATAAGAATATTGATAGTAATATTTAGAGGCCTTTTACGGTTTTAAAGATGTTCGTTTATTACAAATAAATTGCTACAGGTTTCGACTTAATTAAGTCCTCATCAGGCAAATTTTAAATCTTAAATCTTAAAACGAACATAAGCAAATGAAAAACACATCTGTAATGAAAATCATTATAAGATATTAATTGTCACCAGA
>JUFY01023738.1:0-19280 GCA_001855655.1 Leptopilina clavipes | reverse complement strand
CCAGAAGCATTATATGATTTTACCAGAAAAATTATGGGATCGTCTTTCGCCATGTGACAAGATTTTGCCTCGCGTTTGTATATATATTTTTTCAGTTCAATTCACTCTTTTAAAAGTAAAAATTCTTTTATAATTTCATGAAATTGCCTCACCCGAAATTACACGCAATTTCTCAATTATTCATTAAATATATACATGTGACTCGAGACAAACTTTTACTATAATTTTTATTATATATATATATATATTGCCGCCAATTTTGTCCAATTTTGTTACGCGTTTTACGAAACCCGAACGACTTAACTCGCATTTTTATTCTACTTAATAAAAAATAAGAATAATTTACTAATAAAGATAAATATTAAAAAAAATTATAACAATAATGATATTGTAATAATAAAATAATAATAATGACAATAATAATAATAGTAAAATAATAACAATTATAATAATAGTAAAAATAATAATTTAATATTATTAATATTTATTAATTATTAATGGTAATTAATTATTGATAATTGTAAGTTTTTTGAGGTTATGTTTATCATTCAGTTTCGTTAAATTGGTTTTGTTAAGAAAATTATGAACATAAATTAAATTCTATTTTTATCGAATAATTTAAAATCTTTTGAAACTAATTATGAAAATTATTTATAAATAATTATCTTATTTTTTAGGACATTTTAGTTTAACTTAACAGGTAATGAAAGCTAAATATTCGTTTATATTCGTTCTCTAATATTCTTCGCAACTCATCCCTGTCACTTATGTTGGTATTGTACTCATTATCAGTCGTACCAATCGCATATAAAAATTGGGATTTCCCCGCGTCTTAAATTTCCCGTTTAGTTCATTTTACTTCTTTATTTTTAATTTTCTAATTAATATTTTAATAAAAAATTATTTAATTTATTTATAAGATAAAGAAAAATGATAGAATTACAAAAAGGAAAAAAATTTTTTATAAAGAAACAAAAAGAAACTGAAATAAAAGAAAAAATTGGTTTCTAACATTTGAGACTTTTTAAAAATTATCTTGCAATATTTAATAATGGAAATTAGTTAATTGATAAACATTTTTATTTTAATTTACTAAAATAAAAATAATTATATAAATTAAAAAATTGTTTAAAAGGAAAAAAATTGTTAACAATTTATTAATAAAAAAAAAAATTTTTCTTCTTTCGAAAGTAAATTGGTCAAATTGTAAATTTTTTACATGTTTTTTCCCCCACAAAAAGAAGAAATGTGTTTATCCTCAAGTTTCCACGAGTCGCATAATTTTTGGACAATTGTCTCTTGTTTCTTCGCGAGAGACGTTTCTGTTCTCGTACTTTTCTACTAAAAACATTGTATCTATCTCTTTCTATGTATATATATATATATATATATATATATATATATATACAATTTTGACACCGAAGAAATTGTTTAACAAAAAAGGTCACAAGCACTTTTACATACACAATTTCTTGCGCGGATTCGCTGGAGAATGCAGTTTGTGTGTTAAAGTGGCCCTGAATTCTAATTACCCGCACAATTCAGTACATTTTACACACACAAGTCGTAAAATTCCACCCTCAAGGTATTTCGCGCAGAAATTTAATAGTAAAACTTCAAGGCGATCTCTCGAAAAGAAACAATAGAAACAATATATATAATTTCGCGAAAGTCTCTTTTTTACATTCTATAATATCCAATAGACAAAAGTTGTCTCATAAATCGTTAAACAATTTCTTTCTTAATTGGTAAAAAGTGTTCCTTCTCTTTAAAAAAAACAATTCTCAGTATTAGAAAAAAAATTAAAAAAAAAAAAATAGCCATTTTCTTCTCGAAAAAAAATTTGCAGGTTATGTTTGAATTTTCACCAAGTAGCGTCATGCTAATTGACTGAAATAAAATTTTCAAAATTGTTTCTAACACGGCCGTTTTTTGATTTTTAAAACAGAGAAAAGAGTGAGAGAGAGAGAGAGAGAAGGGGGGAGGGGAGAATCCTCATGTTCGCCGTCAATAGTATTTTATGGACATGACCTTATTACCTGATCCTCTGCATTCCATAAAAATGCGAAATGCAAGCGACCGAGAGACGACGATGAGTCTCGTTCTCTTTAAAAATCTCCGCAGTTTATATACACATATATTTATATAATTTAACATATCTTGCACTGGTATGTGTAATCAGTATATACAAATAATGTCTTCTGTAAATTTTTCACCCCGCGCAAAAAAAAAGAACCGCCCGCGAAGAATGTCTAATAATTTTTCATGAAATTCGCTGAAAAATTGAGTCGCCTCGAGCTCCTTTCATATACTTGCCATTATTATCCTTCATCGATAAATCACTTCAATTCCGGACTATATTATTAAGAATGGTTATGGACTCTCACGCGTCCCAAATTTATTATATCCCTCGCGATTTGTCTTCTGCGTCCCTTTCGCCCCCACCCTTCGACTATACTATTTACTCGCGACCAAAGTGGCAATTTAGAAAAGGTATTTTCAAACAAAAAAAAATACTCAAAAAAATTTGTAAATTATATTTTTAGGTTATACTTCATCAAAATATGAACGTAATAAACCAAAGCAGAATAAATTCAAAAAATTCGTTCTAGAACGTTAAGCATGCGATAGAAAAGAACACAAATATATCTCTTTCCTTTTCTATTTCATGCTTTGCTTTCGTGAGTTTATTGAGCTTTGGCCTTAAACTGATATTACATATGTTTCCAACCCTGCTCACGAGTGTATTGTGAGTTAGACCTTTAAGAATATGTGGTTAGGTTCGTTTAAGTTGATTCGATAAAAAAATAATCACAGACCGTTTTTATTTTACTCGAGTCAAAAAACTTTAAATGAATCTGTAATAATTGTCGCAGTGTTAATTTACGTGTTTCTTTAAAACTAGAAAAGACAATTTAGCAAAGTTCAAAAACTTACAAAACTGAATGCACAGAACAATATTACATATTGTTTGTGGTAGTTTTAACCTATAATGGTTACAGTAAACAATTGCATGGGGTAGATGGAATAAAATTAGTAACAATTTAATTAAGAAAATTAGTTTTGATTGGTTATAATTTTTGAGGTTAGATTCTAGATACACAGAAGACAAAAATTCTTTTGCGTTTTTTGCCTATTTATTAATGAATCTAGACCTGGGTAGTTAAAAGCGCAATTATGAACTTTCCAGTACGTGTAAAAAGTCCAGAAAGAATAAATTTTTCTCAGCTATATATGTTCCCTCGTATGGTTTCGAATATGAAAATAAATGAGACCCGTTTGCACGATTATAGTTCTCTTTTGGAACGTTTGTGTAAGTAGAAAAAGTATGTTCATGGGAGCCATTCGTGAATGCAATCACAGAAGTAGAGTGAACCACACAGGGGATAGAACAAGTTGAGAGTGAAATGTGCTTTCACTCTTTTGCTCCTTTTCTTATAACCATGAGAGGACGGTCACCTACTTAACTTTTATAAAACGAATGAATATATATACGCGATGCGCACATAAGTCAATGTTGGAATTTAAATTCGCGCTATACATACTTGAATTTGTATGTATGTATTATATATGATATAAGAATATTTTGCGCCCAAGGCAACGCGACGTTGGGTATAAAAAAAAAATTCGCGTCGATTCCAAATAAAATGTTCTCTTGACTATTCACAATTCACATATGAGTAAGCCTCGGGGAAATTTGAGGGTCAAATTCTCTCTTTAACAAAAGAATGATTCTAAAAAATATATATATATACTATACACTTCATGTCGCGATGGAAATTTTCAATTTAAATTTCATCATGTCATTGACTTTTGAAATTTGAATTAGTCAGGAGATTTATCATGTATTCGAATTGTGCCGTATCATTCGATGATTTCTTCGAAGTATGTAATTATTTGCTAGCAATAAAAATAATTATTTATTAATAATAATAATAATAATAACAAAAATAATAATAAATATTATTATACCTATTAGAAAAATTACTTTAATTTTTGTCAAAATTCAAAATGATGAATTCAATACGTGCTTTTGCAAAAACTATCCAATTCATTTAAATTATATAACGTTTATAAAACTTCGTTCGTAATTAATTTCTGCTTTTTAATATTCTACTTTTTTCGAAACATTTTACCAAAATTTTAATGATAATTAATGACGAGAAATTTTTTGCGAATGTTTAAAAAAAAATTCTTTTTTCAAAATATTTCATTATTTGCATGTGTGATAATAATTGATAGTTATGTTTCAGTAATAAAATGAAATTAGTGGCAATAATTTTAGTTTTGGAGAGACATTTTGATTTATGTGTAACACATTGAATTTCTTCAACGAATCTATAAATTCGTCTTCTGTCAGAGTAAAACTTTCAGAATTCATTAAAATTACGGCACATTTTCTTTTTTAGAAAAGGGAAGGTCCTCTCTCTCTCTCTCTCTTTCTCTCTCTGCAATTTTTTTATTATGAAGATAATTTCTCGTTTTTTTCGTTTTGTGTAGAGGATTTTAAATCCACATATTCGGATGAGGCCAATAAATCTCGATGTTTATAGAAGCTCTTTGCTTTTTGGTATGAAGTCGGTTTGCGTATTTTCATGAATAAAATTTCTCTACCACACAGTGTGGGACATAGGAATTATTTCAAATGGTACGTTAAAACAGCCAAGAAATTCTCCCGCACGTGTTATACAAAAATTGATGCACATTCTTTATCTACTTAAATTTTTTCCTTTTCTTTCTTTTTCTCTTTTTTTTTTTTTTTGAAAAAGCAAAATCCAAGTGTTGTCATAGCAAATGTACAAAATGTAACTGGAAAATTTGTACTCTTGTGCTATTTCTTCATGACAATAATTTATTTTTCCCTTTCATCTCATTGTTATCTTTTTCCATTTGTTTTAGATTTTCTTTTATTCTTTCCTCCTTTCTTTATTTTATATATTTACTTTTCTATTTTCTAAATTTCTTTCCATTTTGCATCTCCTATTTTATTCTTTTATATTTATTTTTTAAAGAATAAATATAAATAAATATAAATAAATTTCCATTACACTTAGATACGAATTTTGTTTCGCTATTGTTTGTATTACTAGTTCTATTATTATTATTATTATTATTTTTTTTTTTTTATTTTTACTATTATTTATTTTCATTATAATTTATTATTACAATTTTTGTTGTTGTCCTATTAAATTTCATTAGTTTGAAAAAATATACTTAATATTTTATAAACGCGCGACTGAATGATGTTTCAATTTAAGAAATGGAAATTAAATAGGATAAGGAACTTTAATCTGGGTAAAATTAAATTAAAGAGCAATTACATTTAATTGAGTTGAAGAAGAGAATTAAAATTTTCACGTGTACGATCAGATTATCGCGGGGACTGTTTAAGGATTAAGTGTTTCTTATTCAGGAAGAGGAATTTTAAATTGACTCCTGGCCGCAGGCGATAAATTAACTGGCGCGATCTTGAGGAGAATTTCACGTTCCACGATCATAATGATCAGAAACTACGTACCACGATAAATAAACTGCTCTGAATTATTTCTCACTTTCTCTTTCATCTCTATTGTTTTTTTTCCCCCTTGATTGAATATGTATATTGAATTCTATATAATAACTGATATTTTGATACTTTGTATAAACTATAAATCAATTTTTTCGATATAAATAATTGTAAGCTAATGAAATATCTACAAGTAATTATAATTTATTAATTTCTTTTCGTTTTTGTTTCAGTGACTTAATGAACAACAATATAACGCACATTCCAGTAAACATTTTTCAACATTTTTCTAGTCTGGAAAGTTTGTGAGTATATTTTCCCTTTTTAAAAAGAAAAAAGAAAAGAAAAAATATTTGTTTTTATTGAAGAAAAATAAAGATAAGAACTTTTCGCAAACAATTTTTTTAGTCTTAGAAATAATAATAATAATTTTTCCTCCTTTTCTATTTTTGATTTGTTTTTCATTTTTGAAGATAAACGATTTTTACATTTTTTTTTCTTTTTCTTTTTGCCTTTTTTGAGACATTTTTATGCTTTTTATTCAAGTTTTTTTGAGTGGGGTTTAGGGGGCTACTTTCTGTTATCAGAAAAATAGAATTGCAAGATTTATGGCAAAGAGGCGCGCACACACTCTCTCTCTCTTGAGCGCTATGGAAAAACAAATTCGAAATAAAGGAGCGAAAAATGTTTGAAATTCGAAAATTCGTGGAAAAAGATTGATGATTGTGTATTACATAAGACGATAGCAATGTAGTTCTTAAAGTAGCGACAAAAAAGGAAAAGACAATTTAATATGTATGAGAGGTATTTCAGGTTACTTCGACGCAACCATCTCAGATCCATTGATGTCAATGCATTTACAAATCTAACAAATCTCAAAGTCCTGTAAGTATTTGATTAACTCTCATATTTTCCTCTTCCCTCTCTTTAAAAATATTCTAATTTTCTCCCAAAAAATATTCACCTATGTTTAATTATTTAGAGTACGAAACCAAAAATACGAAATCTATAAATTATAAAATAATCTTTAATCTAAATTCGCTAAAAAAAACCATGTTTCCTTTTGTAGAGAACTCGATGACAACGAGTTACTAGAGATTCCAAAGGCAATTGCATTACTACCATTTTTAGAAGACTTGTAAGTAATCACTAAATTTACTCCACAAATAAGCAAGAGAAAAAAAATTTAAACACGACTTTAAACATATAATTTTTCCAATCGAATGAAAACACATACATACAGAAATTGATGGGGGGAAATGGAAAATAAGAGGAAAGTTTCCAAAAAAGAGAAAAAAAACGAGATAAAGCTTAAATTACTTTAATAAAAAAGAAGAAAAAAAACTGATCAGATATGCGATTTTTCGGTAAAGTTAATTTTTTTTTCTCTAAATTTTCAGATCGTTATCAAATAATAGGATACAGAGGCTGGAAGCGAATGATTTACAAAATACTGTGTACCTGGTGTCTCTGGATTTTCGTGGAAATCCCATAAGAGAAATTCACGAGCACACTTTCCAGAATCTTGCGAGACTTCGAAAATTGTAAGCAAGAAGAGAAAAAAAAACAAGAAATGAATGAAACACGAGAGATTTCTCTCGACATTGAGACTCTAAAATAAAAATGTGACTCACAATTTGTATTTCTTTTTCTTTTAGAATTTTCTCCAATGTAAAGGAACTTATTGAATTCCCCGTTTTAAATGAAACTGCAGCCTTGGAAGTGTTGCGACTCGATCGAGCTCAAATTCAATCTGTTCCGGAAAATCTCTGCCAAAATTGTCCGAAACTTAAGAGTTTGTGAGTTGTTTTAAATTTTTTATTTTTTGAAAATAATTTTATAATTTCCCCCCTTTTTATGGTAAACATTTTTAAAAGAATAAAAGATATTTTTAATTTTTAAAAACTACAAAAATTTCTATTCTTAATTTTTCAAAAATTGCACTAAAAAATATATTATTTGTTCTAGAGATTTAAAATCAAATCGTCTAACGGAAGTGCCGGACTTAAAAAACTGCCATGACCTTCGGGTTTTGTAAGTATGTGGAGATATTTACTGTTACATTATTTTTCAATGGCAAATTTTTTCTTTGTTACGCAATATTTTATATAAATTTGAAATAATTATTTATATAGGTTTTTTCTATTTATATTTACGAATTATAAATTTATTTTTTAGAGACTTAACGAGCAATATGATTTCATCTTTATATGGAAAGCCTTTTGAGGGTCTGAGCAACGTTCACGATTTGCTCTTATCGAATAATAATGTAAAAATTATTCCACACGATGCTTTCTCAGGTTTAAATCGTTTACAAGTTTTGTAAGTTTTCTTTTAAAATTATTTACATTTTTAGAAAAGAAATCCACTTTCAAAATTAAAAAAAAGTTTTGTTTAATTTTCTCCGAGTCTTAAATAATCGGACACTTTTTTTAGAGACTTAGAAAGCAACTATATCGAATACATTCATCCCGATGCATTTAAAGAGATAAAACACTTGGAAGACTTGTGAGTAATTTTTCCCATTTAAAGAATAATGGTTTATCGTCGTTTATAAATCATAAAACTAAAAAGCTATAACGCTGAATTTTGCAGAAACTTGGGAAACAATATATTTCCCACATTGCCAATAGCAGGACTAGCGGGTTTGTTGCATTTGAAAACATTTAATAATCCTGAATTAAGGGAATTTCCGTCGCCGGAAAAATTTCCAAAAGTCAAAACAATGGTACTGTCGTACGCCTATCATTGTTGTTCATTTTTGTCAATTGAATTAGAAGAAAGTATCACTAAAATTCCAGTCGAGGAATCAGTTCTGTTTCCCACTGACAATGAATTTGATATGAGCCTTTGGAATTCGAGTTTAACTGACGTCTGGCCTCAATTACGTGAGTATATTGAATTTATTTCGAATCTATTTTTGAAAAAAAGAACACATACCTTTTGTAGTTTCTTTTTTAATACAAAACAAAGATTCCTTTTAGTATTTTACTAAAACAATTTTAAATTTTAAATTTATATTATATTTCAGGTTCATTTTTGAATTTTTTTTCTATTTCAGAAAATTTATTCTAAAATAGAAAAAATTTCAATTGTACTATAGTGCATTATACTTTCTATATATTTTAACATAACTAATTTTAACCGGGTAAACTTTTAAATAACCCTACTAACCATCATCAATCTCTGAAATCGAAATTATTAATTCCCCTATTGAAAATTTCAACGATGAATGTGCTTTTCTCTTTTCTGTCGCATCTCGTGATTTATGATTCGCTCTTTATCGTGGTCTACACGTTTAAAACTTCTTAAACTTGCTCTTGCTTTCACTTTCAAAACACTGAAATGCTGCAAATAGCCCATTACTAAAAAAAACCAAAAAAAAATTCTCAGAAAAGAAGAGAAGACATTCTAATATGGTTTTGGGTTTGTAAGGAAAAAAATAAAGTTTTGTTCACTACAAGACTTTGCAGCACTGAAGTGATACACTTTTCTAGATAACTTGAGCAGCAAATTTGGATCACAAATAAATGAACTTCTGGATAACTTTGGTTCAGATTTTACGTATCCGGGAAACTTGCCCTCGTACGTTGATGACTACTTTGAGGAACATGATGGACGAGCACTACTGAGTCAGAATACCCACCCCCAGCAAATTCAGTGTTTACCACAACCAGGTTTGTATTTCTTTTTTCAAATAATTTGAGGGGGAGAAGGGGGATTTTTGTTTTACGATTCGATTCCCTAACGGTAGTTTTTATATGAGTTACTTACCTTTAAAATCCATCAGGTCCGTTTCTTCCCTGTGAAGACTTATTCGATTGGTGGACACTGCGATGTGGCGTCTGGATCGTTTTTCTCTTTGCACTACTTGGAAATGGAACCGTTGTCTTCGTGTTGATTTTCTCCCGGAGTAAAATGGACGTTCCTAGATTTCTCGTTTGTAATTTGGCAGCTGCTGACTTCTTCATGGGAATATACCTGGGTGAGAAAAATATTTTATTATTATGCTTCAAAACGGATTTGCATTTTTAAAAATAAAATGTTGGGCAATCAAAAAAACATGTGGAATAAGTATATTTGTAATCGATTCATAGGAATTCTATACGGCTAAAAAATCGGGAAAATGGTTTCAGGTTTGCTGGCTGTAGTCGATGCTTCTACATTGGGCGAATTTCGAAAGTACGCCATCCCATGGCAAATGTCAGCGGGCTGTCAATTGGCAGGATTTTTGGGTGTCCTTAGTTCGGAATTAAGTGTCTACACATTGGCGGTGATAACTCTTGAGCGAAACTATGCAATTACTCACGCGATGCATTTGAACAAGCGTCTCTCCTTGAAGCACGCAGGCTACATAATGACCGTAGGTTGGGGATTTGCATTGTCAATGGCGACACTTCCACTTCTCGGGATTTCGGATTATCGAAAATTCGCCATATGTCTTCCATTCGAAACGACCGGTACTGTATCACTCAGCTACGTGGTATTCCTGATGCTGATCAACGGAGTCGCCTTTCTCATTCTCATGGGTTGCTACTTGAAAATGTACTGCGCGATTCGTGGTTCCCAGGCTTGGAATTCCAATGACTCGAGAATAGCCAAACGAATGGCTCTCTTGGTGTTCACCGATTTCCTCTGTTGGTCGCCAATTGCCTTCTTCTCCCTGACAGCAGCCTTTGGACTCCAACTTGTCTCATTGGGTCAGGCAAAAGTATTCGCCGTCTTTGTTCTCCCACTGAATTCCTGCTGTAATCCATTTCTCTACGCAATTCTCACCAAACAATTCAAAAAAGATTGCGTCCTCATTTGCAAAGCTATTGAGGAATCGAGAGTCACGCGAGGAATTGGAAGGTGCAGACACAGTTCAAATTTCAGTAATCGCCAGACACCGGCTCATACAAACAGTCTTGTTGACAGACATTCGAGAGAAAATCCACCGCAATGTGTCTGTGGTTCTAGAATTATGAATCGCAATCAATGCACTGGTCGATGGTGGGGTGCAAAACTTCTTCTGCCCTGTTCGAGAAATCAACGACAACGGCACGTGCGAAGTGATCAGTACGCTTACCAGATTGCCGAAATTCAACAGAAGCAACACAAACGAGCCTGTTCCGTCTCGTCAAGTGAGAACTTCTCATCATCGAGATCCGACTCCTGGAGGCAGGCCCATCATTGTGGAATTCCTCTTAGGTAATGCATATATCAAACAAAATTTTCTCAATAGTTTTTATAATTCCATGTGTTTTATTTTCTAGTTTATGGAAAACAATTGTAAATGTCCAATTTAGAAATTTGTACCTCTCATACAGATTACTAGATCCAAACAGAAGAGCCTCGTCCTGGCTGATCACGAGAAAACCATCTCAGGATTCAAATTTGAGTTCATCTCGTAATGATTCGTCGGGTTCGGGCACGACAGCGAGTACGAGTACGTGGCGAATGTCTAGATCGAGTGCATCTCTTGAGCTGAATTGTCGCAGTACTCAACGTCCGCCAAGACCGAAACCCCGATTGACGAGGCAATTAGCTTTCCAGGAACCCGATCCACCCGGCTCTCCTGGGAGACTTGCCGTCAGACTTCTTGCCACAATTCCCTCGGCGGCTGAAATGAGCGATCAGCAAGAAGAGGAAAATGCTCTCGCGAACGAGACACCTGAATCTTGAGTTTCTCATCATTAGAGACGTTGATAATTTTTAAAGACTGTCATTATATGTATACTCAGAATAATCCGGAAACTTCCTGGTTGAGGGAGAATTTTCTTTCCATATAAAAAAGAATCTCTGGAGGAGTATTTTTGTTTGGAGATTAGGAAACGATTATTTGCTCGATTAATTATTAATTTACGTTACATTTTTTTTTCTCTGTTTCGAAAGAATTTTTTCAAATCTTGGTTTCGTAATTACACGGAGGAAAATGGAGTTTCAAAGTAATTATCTGTCGGGTTATGCTAACTATATTTGAGAGTAAACTACTAGACAACACTCTAAATAGTATACACAACATACCATTCACAGACATTCAATTTAAACTTTCCTAGGGGGAAAATTAAATTATCAAAGAGGGAAAAGTTACCTTTCTAAATGAATGACATCACTATCTTGAAGGGATAATTAAACTATTTTAAAGGGAAGTGATATTACTGATATTTGGGGTTATGTTGATAATTTTATTTTTCCACTTAAAAAATTAAACTTTATTCTCCTTTTCTCTCTCATTTTTACGATTTACGACATCAATGTCCTTAGGAGTAAAAATCAAACCTCAAAATCTAAATCGATCATTTTATCAAATATTTATTCTACGAAAACGTTTACCTGCCTTTTCCACATGTCATCAGTAAATGAACCGTCACTTTATTATTAATTATTGATCATACTTTCATTATATTATACTTTTTTAAACAGTTAATATTACACATTTGACGCTCTAGTTTTCTCCATATGACGTGAAGTAAAGCAATAAGATTTCAGGTTGTCTCATGCTTTTGATTGGCGTAGTGTCCAATATTACTAACTAGTAACCAATAAGAAACACGGAACAACCTGACATATTATACATCTTTGTATTAAAGATCTTTTAATTAATATACGAGTTTTTGACAAACAATTCGAGCCAATTTGAATAACAATAATGCAAAATTTCACTTTTTGCTACTTTCTCTTTCACTCACTTTGGAGGTATAGGCAAGAACAATAACTTCGCGAAAGTTGTTTGCGAACGCAAAGTATGAGACACGAAAGGACAGAGATATATTTTAGTCTTTTTCTATCTCATACTGTTCGAAAACGAGTTTTCTATTGAGGAAAGATTGCAATTTTTAGTATAATCTTCTTGCGTTGATTTTCGATTTTATAGTGTGACATAACCTTAAAGTATTCCAAGATTTAGAAAATACTCCAATAATAATATTTTGTAATTTATGTCTCGCACACATGTGTATATATAATTATAGTAAATTTCCCATCAGTTATAACAAAATATGGGAAAACAAAAGGCATTAAAATCATTGAAATCGTAAGGCGCACATATAATTTGTAAACTTTAAAATGAGATAGAAAAGAATAGAAGATATTTCTGTTCTTTTCTCTCTCATTCGTACAACTTACGATAGCAGTGTGCTTAGGTCTGAACCTGAGGGCTTACCAAAGACAAAAAAAAACTAACCTATAAATTCTGATTAAATTTTATCAATTTTATACCATCAGACTCAAAATAATGCTTTTCTTTTTTACGAAAAAATACATTCTTTTTCAAAGAAACAAATTTGTTTAAACGAACATTATTTTTTTTTACAAAACAAATAAATGAGCAATTTGCATTTAAATAATGTATTCAATTATAAGAATTGTAATATAATATAAAAAGTATTGTAAATTTTTAAGATTATAATAAGTAATAAGATTTTTTTCACCTTCGTTTCTTTTTATTTTTTATTTTATCATTTAGTAATAAAAATGATTATAATTTTATTGCCTATCAATCTTATATTGTTATTTATTAATTTTTAATTTTTTTTTTTTTTAATTTTTAATTATTATTTATTGAGGGTAATTACTATTTAATGGTATAATTTCAAAGCGATCTCTCTATTCATTTAAAAAAATAATGGAGCGTTAAATAAAATTTACAGTCAATAAAATAAATAATACCGAACAGTTTTCTGTTATAATTTTTTACGAAAAAAATTTGTGATTATTTTTTGTTATTAAAAAATTGAAAATAAAATATTTATAAAAATACTTTTTTTTCAAGGTGGATTTTTTTAAAATATGTTGATATTAGTAAAAAAAATAAATTTTTTAAATTTACTAATATATACGTTTAGAAATATTTTATATTTATTGCGATTAGGAAGAACTACTTTGGAAACTTTTTATTGTAATAATAAGAGGCTGTTAATTGTAAATTTAGTAAATAGTAAATTGCAATTAGTTTCTAGTGTATTTATTTAGTGGAAATAATGAGAAATAATTCGTCAGTATTTAGTGAATAAATTCATTATAAAATCACATATATAGTAAAATTTAATATTGTATAATAATATCAGAATTATTTTCTGTAAATATTGAAAATTCGATATTTTTACGTGCCTTGTATTTAAAAAAACTGAAATCTAAAAATATTTATTTGTCTCGCCAAGTTGAATTAATTTTTAAATTTGAAAAATCCTATTTATAAATAGTATATAATAATTGTAAAATTTTCTCACAAATATATATTAATATTAAAAAGAAACATTTATAACAAAGGCAAAAATAATAATGAAATTTTTAAAATAATAGAAATAAAATTTAATTCTCAAAATAAAAAAAAATTTTCAAGTTTGAAAATAACCATTTTTCTTTATATCTATTTAAAAAAAAAACTGCGAAAATTAACATATAAATTTTTATTTTTTAAAAATTCCAATATTAAAAAAAAATTATTGTTTCTTCGAAATAATGAAAAATTTCATTTCTCTTTGTTATTAATTTTAATTAAATATAATTTCTTCCATAAGAAAATAAAGTGCAAAATAGTTAAAGACGAGTGGAAAATGAGTATTATTGTGTACAGTATATAAAAGTAATTTAAAAATTATAATCCCGTATGTAACTTTTCCTGATGTTATAAATTTCTAAGTCAAATTAGCTGTACTTTTATTATTATTATTATTATTATTATTATTATTATTATTATTATTATTATTATTATTATTAATCATCTCATTGTAATGTAAACAATTAAAAATATTAAATTGATCTTATTTTTCAAAAAAGTGTCCATTATAATTAACCGTTGATCCATTGAATTTTTTATTGTACACGTGTTTAATAAAGACAAATTAAAAAAAACATTATTATTATTTATTATTATTAAATTGTTTCCGACTAATATGTATTATTATTATTATTATTATTATTATTATTATTATTATTATTATTATTATTATTATTATTATTTTGCATTTTCATTATTTATTTCCAAAGTTAAAATATATTTTTTTGAAAGTTAAAAAGTTAAAAATAAAAAAAAACAATATTATAAATAAGTAAAATATTTCGATAAGTTTAAATTTTCCAGCGCAAAATATGTACGTGTATGGCGCATGCGTGGCGGTAAAGTTAGTTCTGAGTTTGTCTACCAGAGAGCGAAAGTTGCTGGTCAAGTGAATTGTTGTCTTGATTGTTTTGGGATAATTTTCCCAATTTTAGCCAAAAATTAGTTATTATTTCGTCACAATAAATAGAAATTTTGTATTTTTTCTTTCGTTGATAAATAATTATCATTAATAAGTGTTTCACAAGTCGAAGGGACATATTTGTTTTAATCGATCACATTTTCTAACCTTAAAAAATGTCTGACGAGGAATTCGAAGCCGATGAGTAAGTTTTTGGCCATTTAAGGCTATTTTCTTTATTATTGATTTAATATTTTTGATAAATCTTTCTTTTTTAGTATCGCGGATGATTTTGAGGATGATATTGAATTGGAAAATAAAGAAGAGGAGGCAGAAAATTTTGAATTACTCACAGCAACGGGAGAAGATGGTTCTGGAGGCGTTGAAACGTCAAAACGAATAACAACAAAATATATGACAAAGTAAGTTTCCACGAAAAGTTTTACACTGTAAAAAATACTAGAGTAATACAATGTCGTACGTTGGAAAAAAGTGACAAATAAGCTTGATGCATTTGAAATTTTAGAAAATTATTAATTTTTCTTAATTAGCAATTGAGGAACTTCGGCCTATTGATATAACCTCAAACTAAAAATTTGTTTTTAACAACAAATAAAACTAAAATTAAGAATTTCATTAAATTTAGAATAATTTAGTTGTATTTTTCGAAAAAAAATTATTTTGAGACAAACTTTGACTGAAAATAATTTTTTTTGAAAAATGCACAACTGAATTTTTCAAAAAATCGGTAAAATTCATTTCAATTATATTTTTATTTGACACTAAAACAAAATTATTTTAAGGTTATGTACTAAAATTGAACCTTCTTAATATTCCAAAAAGAAACGTTTTGATCTTGATTTTCACAGTTTAATCAAAACAATTTGAATTTTTTTTGTTAAACAGATACGAAAGAGCTCGAGTTTTAGGTACGCGAGCGTTACAAATTGCAATGTGTGCACCTGTTATGGTCGAATTGGAGGGTGAAACTGATCCATTACAAATTGCAATGAAGGAATTAAAACAGAGGAAAATTCCAATTATCATTCGTCGCTTTTTACCTGACAACAGTTATGAAGATTGGGGTATAGACGAGTTAATTATAACCGATCTTTAAAAAATGAAAATATTAATTAGGTGTAAATTTAAGTTAAATTTGAAAAATATAACGATTATAATTTTGCAGACACGGAACATGTATAAAAATTAATAAAATGTAAGAAAAAAAATCAGATAGAATTAAAAAGAGGTAAAATTAAATAAACCTTAAAAATATATATATTTGAGAGAATAAATTATTTCCGGGCAAAAAATAAATCCTTTTTTAATTTTGGCGCCAAATTTTAAACAGGCGATTTCGCCATCTATCGCGGATAATTGGCAACAGTTTTGGATAAAACTGAGGTTATGTTCAAATGGTGAAAAAAATTAGAGTGCCAATTTTCGATATTTTTTTCTAATTAATAATTAATATATTTTTGTAATTTTTTCACTTCCATGGCTGTTTTACATCGAGCATTGTTTACTTGGTTCAACTTTTTGATATTTCTAATATTACTCGTTCTTCGACTCGATCAAAGAATACAATGGAATTGGTTCATTGTTTTCATGCCAATGTGGATACACGATAATATTTTAATGATTTACATTATATTTCATATGATTTCACATTGCAAAAATGGACCCAATCGTATAATTCTCACACTGAGGATAAAGGTATGACCAAACAAATGTTTCCTTTGCAAATATTGTCATTTCATATATTTTAATTAATCAAATTATTTTGAATTTTTCAGCCTTGGTACATTGTTATTGCGGTGCTTTTAAAAATGAGCGCACAGATATTGATCTGCTTGAAACTAGAAGTACCCCAGTGGCAAATTTCAGCGAAAGCCGTTTTGGCTCCGTATTTGGTTTTATTTTCAGCATTGGCCGTTGACGTATTTTTTGATCTTATCATCAGTTCCCGGCTCACTTTATAAAAAAAAAGGAAGAATCGAAAAATGTCTTCCATTCGCAACATTCCAGATTCAACAGGTAATTTGCTTCTTGGGTGGGGTGGGGGAGTGGGGTGATAATTGAGATTTTCAAATTTTTGAAAGAAAAAATCGTCAAATTTGGGGTGTTTGGCTGTTGACTGCAGAAGGCAGTTACTAACGCTTGTTTGAATTTTTTCACGTTGACATTAATTATTAATATTACTTATTATTATATAAATAATAAGAAGTGACTGCAGAAAGCAGAATCGACTCAGTCCTACACGAACCTAAGATATAGGGGAGTGCATAAAGCATTTACCAGCGCTTGTTTGAATTGCTTCACGTTGATATTTATTATTTAAGAAAAAATCCGACAAACAATCGGAACAAAAGTTAATCAAACTCCATATTTTCACATTGTCAATTAGAAAACTGTTCTGGTGGAAGGGTTATTATTATTATTATTATTATTATTATTATTATTATTTTTATTATTATTATTGTTAATTATTATTAATAATATTACTTTCATTATTTTTATCATTATTAGTATCAACTTTTAAATACCTACATTAATCTTTTTTGCTTTTTCATTAATTCTTTTTCCATCATTATTTTTCTGAGGTGTTGAAAAGAATCATTTTTTTTTAATTCATTTTCTCAATCTTTATTTGTTTATTACTCAAAAAAAAAAATTGTCATTGATAAAATAATAGTCTTTTTTTCATATTGTCACAATAATATTAGATAAAATTTATGAAAAGTAAACAATTTTTTATCATTTTTATTACACTGTTTTTGGAACTATTTCCTATTTCAAATAAGAATATTACATTATTCTAGGTTAATGATAAATTTTTTATTAGTGTTCTTAAAATTAAAAAAAAAACATTGGGTATATAAATCTTGAGAATTTGATTCTTGATGGAATTTTTTTTTCATTTATTTTTCTCGAAAACAGTGAATTTGACGAATAAATGAAACAAATATTTTATCAAGTATGAGCAAATATCAAGTAAAGAAAGATGTATCTATTTATGTTCTATATTTAAATGTTAATTTTTTTCCACTTTTCTTATTTATCTAAAATGATCAAGTTTTTGAGCAGGATGCGAATATTACATAATCCACATGTCTTTTCAGATCTTTAACGATAATAATAGAAGCGAGTCTTCAGATAGAACAATTACTGAAACATTTCAATAGACTTTAATAGACAATAGAAAGATAATAAATTTCGACCCGCGATAAATTAAATTCAACTCGCGCGATTAAGAGAGACAGAAAAACAGAGAGAGAGAGATGGATAGATAAATAACGCAACATCCAATTTGTGACTCTTTTTTTCTTATTTATTTCCACCACAGAATTTCATATGACGCAATTTATTTGCCAAGTAATATTTTTTAAAATGAAGAATCTTCGCGTATTTATTTGTTTTATAGCCTGATTGATTGATCCTCAAGGGTCTGCGTATGGAATTTCCTCGTGTTCAAATTGTTCAGTTTTACGTTAGAAATTATTCTGATGATGAGTGGCAGTGAGACAAAATTCACTCTATAAATACTCACATCGAGCCAAGGATGAATAGGACAGAGAGATATAAATAAGTAAAACTAAAAGATGTTCATCATTCTCATTAGTTCAGTAAGTTTCAATTCTTTGAGTGTTTAGAAAAAAAAAATTAATAAAAAATAAAATTTTTCCTTCACTTCTTTCTTTTTTGATGAGTTTATTTTTTTCACATTATTTTATTCAATTGAATCAATGGTAATGTTGCATTTTCTATGAGGTAATTATCGAGTCGTCAATTCATCAAGTGCTAATTAAATTCTTCGGTGATATTAAAGAAAAAAAAAACATGTGCTTTTCAAGAGTGAGGGAAAAATTGTCTGTCTCTCTCTCTCCCTTCTTTCTTTCTCTCTTGGTCGCAGTCGAGAGCAAAATTGATTCGACAGCGACTCGTAAAATAGTGAAATAGTTAGAAAGTGGTTATATTTTATTTTTCAAATATTTCTTCTTTTTAAAAAATTTTTTTTTCCATTAAAAAAATATTATTTATAATTTTTATATTTTTTTCGGAAAAAAAACAGTTAATTTTTTTTTTTATTCGATAAAAATATAAATTTTCTCAATAGTTACAAAAAAATTTTTTAAAAATAAAAAAAAATTTAAGTGTTAAATATTTTTGGTAGTTATTTCTAATTTTTTCCTGCTTTTTTTTGCCTCTTTTTGCAGATGACGGAAAAATTAATTATTTTATTTTTATTGTCACTGATTGTGACGAATTATGAGGCTGAATCAGTGATAGTGACGGAGGTAAGGGCCGGAAATTTGGCAGAATTACCGTGTCCGAGTAATGACGAACATCATCGTTTTATGTATTGGCAATTAGCTGACGATAAAATTATCATCAGTCCCGGAAATCCGATCGATCAAGAAAAATACAACTATGAAGTACTCACTGGCAAACTTCTCATTAGGGTAAGAAATTGAAAAAATATAATAATAATAATAATAATAATAAAAAAATAATACTAATAATAATAATAATAATAATAATAATAATGTAATATTAACATATTAATTAATATAAAATATAATTAATATGAAAAAATATTAATATAATAAAAA